>BPLR01013473.1:0-55430 GCA_021605095.1 Caerostris extrusa | reverse complement strand
GTTGTGTTGTCATTTTTTAAAACCTTAAATTAAACAAAAACAAAAACAAAAAAAACCTATCCTGGAAACAACTAGCTACACCGTTTACTTAACACGCACGATAACCATTATGAAATTCCGCAATAACCCACACCACATTTTAAACCAACAAGTTCGCATGCCTTCAGAGACTTATGTTATTGGAAAAGGAAACACACTCACATGAAATAATTCACTAACAAATTCCTAATTTTAAACATAAACAAAAGTGAATTTATTATAATTTACACATGTTAAGCTTGAATAAAAATCATTCAATTAACATTATCAAGTAATGGTATAATTCGAAGAATGCATCAATAAAAAATATATTCTATACACAATTTCACCAATACAAAACTATGTTTACTAATTAAAATAATATGGCGATCGTCTCTACAAATCAGTACTTGCAACAGCCAGGGAGGAGGGGCAGTATTTTATTTTTTTTCAAAATTTCCGTTCAGTAATAAGAAGCATTAAGTCAATTACATTAGTTTATGCTTTTCAGTCGGGTAGCATGGAAGTCTTGTCCACATCCTGTCGCATGGATTGTGCAACATTCTTTTTCAAATGACACTGCTGCCAGGGGATCTCCAGCTAACTGGTTGAAATCGAGAGTCGGGCGCCTAAGCATCATGACGAATGAAGTCCATCACCACTGTTCAAAGTTTCGTGGCTGCACGGGGCTCTTGAGTCGGGCATGAAGTCTCTTGACTTAAACTCTGTCACTCGGAGACCGCGTCGGGCCATCTACATCTGGACCCTCCGGCACTTCATTGCGGGGGATGGGGCAGCTCTCCCTCCCTTTATCGTCCGTTGTTTTCAGGGCGTCCTACATCTTGCTCTCGTTCTGAGTTCCTCCTTCCCTCTCCTCTTCTGCGATGTCCATCACCTCCATTTTATAGTTCATTTTCAGGGGGTGGGGGACGATTGCCGACACCATATTAGAGTCTATATCCGTTGAGCAGACGCACCCCCCCGTCCATAAATCCCCAAGGAGGGAGTTTTAAAATTCTTGGTAAATGGTTGTTTTTGACCATCTGGCCCGAAGTTTTGTAGGGGCCCTGCCAATTAAAATACTTTCCGGAGATCTCCCTTCACTCACAGCTGTGGAAAAAGATCTGCACCCACCGGAAACGGGTCATTCCGTTGGACATATCGGATTCCCATCCGGTCAGGTGCAGAGACCAACAAACATCCCTTTCAAGGGACACACACAGAATATAGCACAACACATGAATTATACACTAAAAAAAATATTTATAAAAAGATATTGCTCATATTGACACGCCCTTTATTTTTAACTGATAAGATACTTCTATTTCTAAAAACATTTCGTTTAAAAGAGCCTCCGCTCTAGTCATAAAACAAACTTAAATTGTTTACATGTTTTCTACTCTGTTGGCCCATAGCATGTATCAGTTATTGATTACAAACAGGGGCTGCGTCATCTACATTATGTCAGTGCTATCTGCGCCATCTATTGTTCATGACAGAATTTATAAAAAATTGTTTACAGTTGTATAATTGTATTTGAGTAGAAGTGATCGAGTAAATTGTGTAATCGCACCTGTGATAAAGTGATAGTGTATCGAAATTTGTGATAGTTCTGAAAAGCTAATGTTATTTGTAGCGCGAAATTCATTGTCTATCTATAAGTGCTCCATCACAACAGGAGCTGCCCCCTTTCCCTGCATCCATGAGTCCACACGGGTTCATGGGCTTGGTCTAGATGCCTACCAAGTGAGATAAGAAACAACAACATATGTTATTTAGTATATGTTAAAAGTTCAATTATAGTATATTTCCTGTTAATGTATAGATATTCCTTATTAATCAGGATACTGTAACGACATGGAATATACCTCAATACTAATGTATACCTCAATTTTCATCCCGTGTTTATCTCAGAATATAGATTTCATGGTATCAAAAATATCTTTGTAAAATTATAATTAATTTGCTTTTAATTCAAAGCCGTTCAATTTTCCATCTCCATTTTTTCATTAAAGAAAGAAAATTATTTAAATTATTAGATTCAATGCAAAAATTATTTTGCTCTGTAATATGATTTGAAAATAAAATTGGATCGGGAAAAAATATTCGAACCGAATAAAATTTTGTACGAAATATTTTCAAATAATATATCGGAGTAAAAATTCTAAATGCTGAAATTGTTCAATTAATTAAATTCTGAAATGCTAGATTTTATACAAAAATTATTTTGCTGTGTAATATAATTTGAAAATAAAACTGGAACGTAAAAAAATATTCGAACCGAATAAAATTTTGTAAGAAATATTTTCAAATAATATCTTGAGTAAAAAGTTCTAAATGCTGAAATTGCTCAATTAATTCAGACATTTCAAAATCGCCTGAATCGGTTTTAGCGTCTCACAAAGCCAAGCCTAACTCCAACACTAATGAATATTTTGACGTCAAATTTCGCACAGATATCAAGTGCAGTACCAGCAACCTAAAAACCTAACCAACCTAAAAAATTTCTTAAGCCCCGGGAATTTTAAATTGAAAATGGGTCTTACTTTTTGGACACGGTAGTAAAGAAAAACACTTTCACATAAACACTTTCAATAAACTTTAAAATTTACCATTTTAAATTTTTAATTACCATTTAAAATTTCTAATTACCGTAAAAAATTACAGAAACCGAAAAAAAAATATACGCACTATTTCGTTACAGTGGGAAAAAAAAATAATAAGGATTTGGCAGGAATTTTGATTCAAATTTGAAAATTTTTGTTGTTTTGAGAAAGGTTCTTAAAAATTATATCGGGTAGTTTTTTATTATAAATAAAAACAATGGTAAAAATCTAGAATCCTGTACCCTTTGTGCCAAATGCATTACCTTGACAAATTAAGCATAGTAATGAATGCACCTGGTAGTTTTAGCATTAAAATGATATTACACCAAAATCCTTTACTGTGAGGCCAAATCACCAAATAAAAAAAACAAAATGGCTGCCGAAGTTCGGTGTGATTGTAAAATGCTATTTCGCCACAATTTATCGCCAATCAATGTTATTACGACAACATTAGTAGCCAAACAGCTATTACATTAAGCTTCCTGTGCTTCGTTCGTTTTAATTTTTTTCGTACTAAGTTTGTATCTATCCCCTTTATGTATATTAATTAGTAAATAAAAATATTCAGAATAATGAGTGAATATTAATTAACTAATGAATTAATTAGTAATAATTTAGTAATGAAATAATTATTATTAATTAATATTAATTAATTAGATATTCTGGAAGCCATATTGTGTATTTCTTAATATAGATTCCTTCTTTATTTTAATTTCTATTTTTATATACATTATGATATTAGTAAAATCTGTTTTTCGCCAAGTATGATCTAATAACATGTGTACAAAAGACCCATCTGTTTTCTTGGCGGTTGCCAATTGGCCGGCACATCAAATAGAAAAATCCCCCAAAATTTGGTACTAGGAAAAAAAAAATATTCAGAAAAAGTTCAAACGTATTTTAATTAGTACTATTATGTTGTTTTATCTTTCTCTTATTGAATCTGTTATCTATTGCAGTTCGGAAATTAACAAATAAATCAAACGTTAATAAAAAGTATAATAAATTAGACACGCACAAAAAAAATTTAAAGTATTTATTAGCCATTTAATTTGAATTTAATCTTACTGATAAATAATATGAGCTATCGATAAACAAAAGTGTTTTTACATATAAATAACGGTGAACTATATTTAAACGTTTAAATAAGTACATTATTTACCTTACTAAATAACTACTTACTATATATATAGTAAACGAACATCTAGAAAAGTTTTTAATTATCTGAGCTGAAGTGGTAAAAACATAATTATTTATTACACAATTTGAAACCCTGTCTTTGCTGACATTTAGTTAAAAACACGCCAAATAGTTCTCTAGAAATTGACAAGATCCTTGGTAGTATTATATTTTGTCTAGGTGTTCAGATTAAAGGAGAGATTATTATTGTCCATATATTTTAATAAATTTCTTCTGCTTTCGACTAAAAATTCTTCTGTTATTTTTCTTCTGTTACTAATTTCTTCAGCTTATTTCTTAAATTCTTCTAGAAATAAGCATATTGATGTAAAATCAAATTTTTTTTTGGATTGTTTTATCCGGCTGATTATCTTAAAAGAAATCCCGTTATAATAGTGTGAGCATATCTTCCATACAAACAGTTAAGGGAGCAAAGGTCCTTGAAAATACTCTTATTTTCTATAAAACTGTTTTACAATCAAAAATTAACAGTCGAAGAAAATAAAAATTTGTTTTATTTATTGTCAATAAAAAAGTACTACAACTTTAATCACTATATCTCTCGATCTTATTGGTTAAAATTGATGGAACGCACTGAATTCAATTTCGTCATTCACTATTTAACTTTCAAGGTGTGAACGTGTGAAAATCTGCGGATCCGAAAAATGATTTGGTGTATTAATTCACGTGAAGTATTTGCTTTTAATTATTTAACTTCTCATTTCTGAACTTTCTCTGTTTATTTTCACTTTTTATTAGTAGTGAAGTTGTTAATCTTTGTAGCAGTTTAATTTTTGTTTATATTGGTACATTAATGGCGTCTTTTGGCGAGTTTTTATTTTCAGATCCAGAGCCGATGGAGTGGGAGGACGCTCTGGTGGAGGAGCCGATGGACTGGCTGCAGGCCGAGGAGCCCATGGAGTGGGAGGAGACTCCATTAGAGGTAAGTCAGCCTTCTACATCAAAGGTAAGCCTGCCCCTTACTAAGTCCGAAGAGCCCAAGGTGCCATCGGAGGGGACATCCGTGTCCTCCAAGGTAAGAACCGTTCTTAGGGCCCGAGTCCCCGTGCCGCAAAAGGTAGGTCTTCCCTCTTGTTTAAAGGTGGACTCCCCGGGACTGCTGGAGGACAGCGCTCATCCTCGCAAGGTAAAGCGACGTCCTTCTTTTGACTCTTCTGAGGAGGAAGAGGTCGCTGATGACCACAAGAGGAGAGCTTGCCTCAGACTCTAGTGGCATCAGCCCCCTCTTTCATCCAACCTATTTGTAGAATTAAGTGTCGCTCAGACAGCTGTGATCTATTCTATAACAATTACAAAGTAATAAAATGGTTTTAATTTTTTAAATCTACTTTCACAATGCATTGAAATTAAATGAATCGATTTTAGCATAATGAATATTATTCATTAAGGTCACTTTATTTTGTTCGAAATTGAAAATTGTGCCAAACTAAAACAGATTTTAAAATACAGAGATCTAAATTCTAATTAAACAGAAAGTTTTTTTTTTTTTCAAATAATAGTCACTACTCAAAAATAAGGGTTTACAATAAACGATGCCAAGCCCATCATAGTTAATCAGTTTGTACTATTTTATTTTCATTTTAAAAATTATAAACCAAAAACAGTAAGCAGGCAAAATATAACTCATATATTTTCACTATATAAACTTTCTTTTGAACTGAATATTCGTCAAAGTCTTAGAAAACAGTATTGGATACATTATAAACGATCCGATTCTTGGCGATTTTCTTTGGCTATAAACTATTCCTCTTTCCCAATATGTATAGATTTTTTACTTCATTGTACAAGGCACACATTCAGATGGAATAATATTTTTTGCTTGAAAAGGTGATATTTCGAAATATTCTTTTTCTTAAATTAGATTTGCATCATTTGTGAGATATTCAATCATGTCAATAGTATGTTTCTTCGAATAGTTTTGAAATAAGAATAAATTTTCACATTTTTTTAGCATATGGGTAATAAAAAATCGTTTAATAAATAAGCCTAAAACAAGCCACTGACTAAACACTTTTTTAGCAAAGCAAAATTGCCAATAAATTGACTCAGCTAAAATTGGCATTAAGTTGGCATTCGGCTGTATTGAATAAGTATTTAATTTTATAATTGGTTACCTCTGTATGGATGGTTTGAAGTATTTTTAAGAGCTAATAGTTAAGTTTTTCTAGGAAGTGTTTAAATTTTGCAATAGCTTTTGTTGGAAGAATATAGATTAAGAATAATTTTAAAAAAATATAATACCTAAAAATTTTTGTTTTTCTACTTAATGTTTGCAGATTTATCGAATTATACATATTTTTCTTAAATTATCTATAGTTTCGATAAATTTTCAAACAAATACATTTTTTTTTTTTTGCACTTTGAACTCATAATATATGAATGCAAATATGTCAAAGTTTTTTAAAAGGACGACGTTTTGCAACAATTTGTAAATTCTAAGTCTATTTTAACTTTAAATTCATTTTCACAAGTTACATATACGCAAAAATTTGATAGCAAATGAGGGGTACTCGTATAGCTTTAAGGATTTAAATAAATCGTTCTTAAAAATATTAATAATTCCATTGTAAAAATTGTATCACTTAATTATCAATTTAAAATGCACACATTAAATAGAGATTGAAGCATTGATAACGCCATGAAAAATATGTGCTTAACTAATTCTATTTTAAAACCTAACTAATTATTACTTCAATATATTGTATTTTCAGAATTTTCGAAAACATTTGTTTTAAAATTAATTTACCAACCCAATCAGAATTTCTGTTGACGTTATCAGACTACAAAAAGCCAATAAATTAGGAAATATACATAATATGATGAAATATACATATATTTACATATAATATAACATAAAATATAATATAAATCACAATGGAACATGACATATTTTTTGATTAATATCAACTATTCAATTACGAACATAATATGTTTCTTTTTATGAAAGGCCAAATTAATTCAAATATATTAATGAATCATTTTGTAGAAAAGTTGCAGGAGTTCTTTCGAACTATTTAATAATATCGTTTTGTAAACTATTTGACTCCAGTGATTTCTTGATATCTATAAAGTTTGACGCATTTCATTCATATGAAAAGTTATATTACATTACAAAAATCGCTGTAGTGATAGGAATTGGATTCTTTTTACTTTTGAGAATTTTAGCACATTTTTAAAAAAAGAATTCTAGTTTTTCTAGTATTTGTTTAAAATTTCAAGAATGCTTTCATGTCCATCATGCAAGTGAACTTCAGCATACAAAACATACATTTCCATGTGCTGAATGCCGAAATTAAACTCTGTTTTAATATTACTGTTTTCATTTTTCATTTGCTAATAATTAAAGGGTAGCTGTTATTTCACGTAACACACGAATTCCTCCTTTCTCATAGAAAATAAAATTTGAATGAAATAAACGTTTAATAATTTTATCTGCGTTCAATACTCCAAAGCAAACAAAACTCGTATCATTGCCATTTCAATTTCTAATGACAAACAACTAAATTAGAAAACCGCACATAATAGTTAAAGAACTGTGATCGTAGGTATCGTCTAAGCATTTTAAACACGTGTAACAATTCCGGTTTTAAATAAGTGGCATTTTTAGTTGACAATGCTTTTATGTATTTAATAGAAAGAATAAATTAAATATTCTTTTATTTTTGCATATATAATTGGGTAAAAAGGATTTCTGATAATTTTAATTCGAAGTTTGATGATAGGAAATATGCCTTTTAAAATAGCATCAAAAGTTTACTATAATTTTAAAATTAAATTTCCTTTAACGTATAATATATATTGTATGTTCAGAGCGATAGTAATTCAATCTTCCTGAGAGTGACACAAAACAGTGGCAGCGTTGGTCCACTCCCACACACCAACGCACACACGGGCCCACCAGTGTCCGAGCGCCGAAGCTCTTCCGACTGGTAGACGGAGCTCTGTGTTCAGCGACACGGACGTCCGTCGGGTTGGCTGCCTGGGGCTGTCCTGGAACACCCCAAGCGTCACGCGAATGTGGGCCAGCTATCCTTCAAGTCCTTCCAGGGAGGCACTTGGCGAGCTCCAACCCTTTTCGGCCTTCACTTCTAAATTATGTGTTGAAGAGACCCATTCTTTTATGGATATCTATAGAATTATTCTAAATTGTTCTTAAAGAAACACGGTTCAGTGAAATTATTAGTTAAGTATTTTTTGTTTTTAATTCAAGGAGCTCGTCAAGTTCTGAGTTGTGGACGCGTTGATCCACTTCCCCCACCCGCAACGCATGACACTCGTTTTCGTTTATGCTAATCACCCGGACTTGACCAGCAGACGGACCAAACTGTTAATGGCGTGAGTAAGGGAGGTCTCACGTGACCTCCTGGGGCTGTCCAGAACGATTTAAGTTGGTTTGAGGATGGACAGCCCTGAGGGACTTCTGAGCCGACCTCCAAGTGGTGTCCCTCGGGCAACGCTGTCTTCTGAGTGGAGGACAGCGGCTGACGGGCTCTTCACAGATTGCTTTGACATATATTTACACCATTGTAGAAAATAACATCTTTTGAATTGAAAATTATTATCACCCATTAAACACATAAAAATATTGTTGAATATCCAATATTTCCATGTATACGTAATCAGAACTGAATCACTGTAAATATTGAACGATGCAATTATTTTCAAAAATTAACAGCTATAATTGAATTAAAATAATTTAGATATCGATCATTCGATAAAATGAATATCGATCCAATGAATAACTCTGATTTGTCAGTTTTAGATGTTTTTGTTAATCAACGAGATTCATTCTTTTATTGAAATTTCTAAGCTCACATTAAATTATATTTGTTTTTTAAGGCAGGTTCATCTGCACTTCTAGAATTGTTTCATTATTTTTCTTGATTACTTGTCATTATTTATTGTTAGTTACAATTTTAAAATTTGCTTTTCAGGAAACATATCACTCCTAAATGAAAGTAAAAATAGCATGCAGTTTGCTTCAATTGGGTGAAATGTATTTTGTTATTTTGGATATTTTTCTTCGATAGTCAAAACTCTTTTATTGCTTTTTTCATTTTTATTTACATTTTGCATTGTATCAGCAGGTTAAAAAAAACTATACTGGACTATTATTTCCAAGATGATTGCAAATAAAGTGACAAGAAGGATAAAAAATATTTCTATTGAAATGGGGAACGAAACTGTTTCATAATTATGCAAATGTACAGATATATATATATATGTATAGGGGCAAATGTATGTACATTTTAATGTACATACATTTGAAATGTATGTACATGTAGGGGGATATAGGGGCAAATGTATGTACATTTTTTATAAAGATTAGTACCCATTACAACATGTTTCATTTAACCTATTGATATAATATCACAGTAATGATGTATTTTACTATGGGAATCAGGGCCGGATTTAGATGAAAAGGGGCCCTAGGTTATTCCACTTACGAGGCCCTTTCACCTCCCATTTTTAAGTTTGTAAATTGCATGAGAGATAATAAAATACATTCATTATTGTGATATACACTCATGTCCATAAATTAAGGATAATTCAGAATCACACAGAAATTGAACTCTAAAATAAACATTTCACCTGTAGAATTATCACACACATCTTGAAGAAGAATATACAAATTACAGAAACCACCAGAGGGCGCGGATAGTACGTCACAATGACGAGAGTGTAAGAGAGGGGCATATAAGGAATGGTGGCAAAGAAGTAAAATTGTTCACAAGCGCTTTAAAAGCCTTTCAGTGCAATAACCGCATAGTTATGGCACAAAGGAAGCATTTGGATGATTTTTTACGTGGTAGAATTATGGGTCGACTCGAATGTGGACGTACCCAGCTGGAAGTATCCGAGGAACTTTGCAATCGCCCAGAGTGTCATCTCCAGGCTTTATTCTTGTTTCCAGAACTGACCTGCATGTTCAAAGTGTAACGATGACTGGCCACATCTATCGGGATATCATTCTGGAACAACATGTACGTTTGTTTCGGGGCGCCATGGGTGCTGAATTTCTGTTTATGGATGACAACGCCCGTCCTCACCGTGCAAACATTGTAGACGAATGCCTTCAATTGGAGGATATCACTCGTATGGATTGGCCAGGATACTCATCGGACTTGAATCAATAGAGCATGTGTGGGATATGCTTGGCCGACGAATTGCAGCCCGTCAACCCCTCCCACCTGTCAACCGGAACTTCGGAGGGCATTGCTTGATGAGTGGTGTAATATTCCTCAAGATCAGATTGATAATTTGATACTCAGCATGCCTAGGCGTTGTAAGGCCTGTATTGCATCGTCCGAGAGACATACACCATATTAACCATCATACTAACCATGTTATACTGTTTTTTGTAAATAGGTTCTTTTTTGAAATTTGCTCCAGGGAGTAAATATTGCAATTTTTATTAATTATGACAAACATATAGCATCTTTTTTGCTCTTTACCTTTTGTTTAATAAATAGGCTTTACAAATAAGTCAGATTTGTTTTGCTTCTGTCTCTTTCTTTGCCTGAACTTCATTATCCTTAATTTATGGACATGAGTGTATATCAACAGGTTAAATGAAACATGTTGTGATGGGTACTCATCTTTATAAAAAAATGTGGCACGGATAATAAATAAAACCAAAAGTTGAGATCATTATTTGGACATTTATTCTCAGCACCCTATAGAGTACTTGTAACAATAACTAATCAAACATAACATTTACAAAGAAACAAAAGTCAAATAATAAAAATCTTTGGCTACGAAAATAAAATATGCAATAAAAAGTATCATATTTTCTATTAAATGAAATATATTCAATACATTCAAGATTAAAGCAAATTCAATTCAGATAAATTTATTTCATAATAAGTCGCATTTAAAGTTTGAGTATGAATTATTATGAATTTTAAGTTTTAAACTGAACCAAAAATGGAACATGTCATATCCATCTCTTTCACTCATTTATTTACATGTTTCATTTTTCATTTTGTTCCCTCCTTGACTCAAACTAGAACACAGAATTTTTTTCTCCTATATAAAACTGAAATTAATTAATTAAATTTAATTACTGAATTGATATTTGAAAAAAGCTGTATTAACACCCAGTGTCATGCACTACAAGTTCAAAAAAATGTATTTGAACTCGAGTGGATGAATAAAAAGTATTTTATTAACGATTAAAAAGTTGAACAAGATATATATAGGGAGAATGTGAACTAATAGAAGTAATTGAATAAAAAATGACTCAACATTGTAGTATTTTTTATTAGAATTATGATTTTCAACATGAGAGAAACCCTATTTGGTAAATAATAAATGTTTCTTTTTTTGTTGAATTTTTAATTTTAATTATTAAGATTTCCAGTCCTGTAGTAATAACATTTGATGAAATAGGCAAAGAAACTACTTTTTAAAAGGAAGAGTGTCTCTGCATATAAAAAAAAAAACAATCATAATACCCTTCAAATAAAAAAGCGTTAAAATGAAAGATATCAAATGAATACAATATAATTTAATATTGAGAAAAATACAACCTAAATTTTTACACTGAGAGTTAACCCGCTTTTGTGTATCCTTGGTATTAAGATTATAAATATTATATTCTTCTATTAAAAAACAAGTGTAGTGCATATTTTCAGAAAACATATTATAATCCACGAAGCAATAGTTTCCAAAAAATATTTTGCCATCTGACAACTAGTGTGACCACATTACGATCTATGAAAATATACCAGTCGTTCCCATCGTACGTTGATCCACATTACATACAAAAATATATAATAAGCATATTACATTAAGCATGTCAAAAAATAATGTTTACAAAAATGAGGTCAGTTTAGTAGTTTTTGATGAGTAACGTCCCTCTTTTATGAAACGTCATATTTCGTTAAAATTCAGTAATGCAATGTTGAATATAAAGCCAACATCATAAATTTGGAGAAAAAATTTTTGTAAACCTTTTAAACATTTTGGTTTTTGAGCCGTTTAAATGTACTCTAAATCATTTCAATTTGCAGAATATCATTTTGTCAAATTTTAAAAACTTGCCATTTTATTAAATACCGTTCGGTTGGATATTTAGGTTCGTAAAATTAAATTTATGATTCTTCTTTCAAAGATTAGGAAAGAATTATTTGTTAGGACATTTTTTTAGCCTAATTTTTAAGTTTCACTCAATTTTCAAAAATCGGAATGACACAATTTGAACGCTTGATTGAATCCATTATTTTAGAAATATAATTTAAAAAATATTTTTTTCATAAAAATATAAACCCTAATAATAGATTTAATATTTATATTCTAAACATTTCTTAAATACTTTAGTAAGTATACTTCGTTTAGGATGTGAAGTACTTATTTTGGAAGAATTTGATTAATGTCAGTTAAAGAGATCAAACTTACGAGTTGATAGTTTATAGATATAATATAATTTTCTACAAATATTTCTTGGAAATAAATAAATTAATAATATATAAAAGCAATACAAAATACAATTTTTCTTGATAATAATGGCAATTGATTCGCATAAAATATTACCTTTTTAATTTTCCATAAAAACTAAATGCCGATCATATATTTACACGAAATAAATACAGTTATACAAAATGAATGCTATTGTTGATTATGGGAAATAGAAATAAATCAAAATGATAAGGTTAACAAACAGTGAGGAAATTTTGTCCAAATGAGTTTAAAAATCGGTTTTGCATGCAAAGCAGAGGGCATTCTTCGCCTTATCACTATACAATGTAAATAAATTAAACATTTAGAGAGCATTATTTAATTTTTAGTTTATAAAGTCTCTACCTTGTATACTCTTTAGTAGTCATCATTCGCATAACGTCCGAGTTCATTTTATTCAAATTTTATGATCATTGTAAATCTTGCATTTTATTGGTTAACATATCATTCGATTCCTGGAAAGAAAGCAATAAAATCTTTCTTAAAACAACTTTCATATAATTTTAAACACTTCACACTATTTTAAAAAGCAAAACTGGCGTGAGACAAAATGTTGCTTTAAATTTATTTAATTTCTCTTTTATTTCTATTCGCTACGAACTTTAATTTTATTCACCATTCATCATGGCCGATGAAGAAGTTTTCGTTCATCAAGTAAAAAGCCATTTTTTAATCTTCATTGAAAAAAAGGCGAGGTTTTTTTTTAACAGAAATGTATATCTCACGTACATAGATTTGGGCCTGAATGGTCGAGTGTCTGGTGCTCGGTAGCACAGGTTTCGGGTTCGAGTCCAGGCGGTGGCACGGATGTTTGTAGTGGTTCGGAATCGACTTTAAGCCGTAGTTGCCGGTCTCATATGACTGTAAGAGCGTCGCGGAACAAAAGTCAGACTTCTACCTTCGGGTGCTTCATCACAACAGAAGCTGCTTCCTTCCCCTTCAACCATGAGTCCATACTCCATACTCTTTTTCTCTGACATTCCAACCGGATGACAGAAAATTTAAGAGGGTTTTTTTAAATTGCAAATAGCATTAAGTCGTTTAATCTCCTCAACGGAAAGGTGTATTAAGCAAAGTGTGCATTTGTGTATGCATCTGTTTTGTAACCCGTGCCATCCACCTTGCTCTTACCTGATTTAATATTGGATACTGTAATTGTCATGCTCAAGAGATACATGGCCAGACGAGGTAAATGCTCTAAAATCGCCATGGATAATGCAACTAGCTTTGTTGGAGGGAACTTACAATTGAAAAATTTTAGTAATTTAATTTAAACCATTTCTCTTTTAATTTTAATATTCTTGAGGAAAATTTAGACTCATATTTTACTGATGAAAGGATTGATGGGAATTTTATTCTCCTGATTCTCCTCACCATGGAAGTCTCTGGAAAGTCTGTGTAAAAATCCGTGAAATATCATATAAAAAAGAACGTTAGGAAATAACGTGCCATATATGAAAAATTAGAAACTGTTATTATTTAGGTTGAGGTTAGTTTGAACAAATGATTAAAAAAAAATTTCGAGATTTTGACTCTCTGTTATTTTTTTATCGGCAGAGTTGTGAAAGTGTATTGTAAGGTAGGTAACTGTTCAGAGGTAGGTTCAAATAAGGTAGTTCAAACTTCTGAAAAAAATGGAGAACCGATTATTTAAACATGCTCCGACAGAGATCCAAATGCATGGTTGAAAAAGATAATATTTCTAAAGAAACCATAATAATTGTGAAAGAACCGATTTTTTACCGATTTGTAAGTGGCCTTTAGCTAGAGTAGTGGAAGTGTATTGTAGTTCTCTTAACATGGTAAGAACCTGTAAAATGAAAACTGTGCTAGGAGCTTTTAAAGGTTCATGACTAAAATATGCATGTTACCTTTTAATGCATACTAATATCTCATTCTATTCTTTTTTTTTTTTTTTTTTTCCAAATGTTATCACTATGTCACCTTGTATGAATGCTTTTTGTTTACTTAAGTTTATAGTGTGTTTACTTAATTCAATTTCATTTATATTGTTTGATGTTTAATATGGAATTTTTTACTTGCAATTTTAGCTAAATACTGTAATGTTTCACTTTTCGTTAATGCTTGAATTATTTCTTGACTCTGGGGAGTGTTTGTGCAAGCAGCATCCTATGTATTTCGCGAGGGGAAATCCTCAAGTCTAAAGGCTTGTTCCCACCGAGGCGTAAGGCGGCGAAGCGTCACGAGGCAGGGAAGGAAAATGTTTCGAATCGTTCACACCGAAACTTCACAAATCGTTTCATGCCTAGTGAAGTTCCAGTTACTTCTACTAGATAGATCACAGTTCTACTATTGACTCAATCCATCACATGACGCTTCAAGCATTTGAGAGTTGAAAGTTGTCAACTCGTAGCGCTGGATTTCAAACCGTTTCAGGCGAACGCTGTGAGGCTAGTGATATGTCAACGCGTCACGCCTCGGTGGGAACGAGCCTTAAGGTCATTGTTGAGTGGTAAAAAAAGGCAGAGGACGTGTGGTCAGATCGTCAGCCAAAATCAGCCAAATCAACCATAGTCAGCCAAGATCACGGACCAAAGTCAGACTTCTATTTATGGATGCTCCATCAGAACAAAAGCAGCTTCCTTCCTTCCACCACGAGGGACACGACAACAACAAATTATGTCTTTCTCTGATATCTAACTATATAAATGGCTGTACTTTACGTTCCAATATTAAACAACGATATACTCATTAATAACACTTTGCAAAAATGCTTCAAATGGATAGAGTGCAAATACGTGTTCGAAGTTATAAATAAACCGGCTCTTAAAAATAAGCAATAAGAAACACAAATAATAAGAAACATTTTAGCAAACCATTTCATTAAATATTTATTAATTTATGATAATAAAAGTAAAAAGAAATACACAGAGCTCCAACACGCTTTATAAACAGAGGAACAATAATTAAGAAGGGAAACGTAATTTTAGCACAGGTTGGAACAGCACACAACGATAAAAGCAACAAAGTGCAAAATTGTTTTTTGAAAGACGATTAAATTTTTCTTGGGATTGATATCATCATTTGAAGGTGAACTCCCGAAATACTTTTTGTTAGCTAGTAATAGCTTCAAATGAAAGCTGATTTGCATTGATTCAATCACAATTTTTTATTTGCTTTCTTTTAATACGATATTTTGTTGTTGTTGTTGTTATCGTGTCTATGGATTTAAAATATAATTATTGAAGTTAGATCAAGTCAAAAGTCTTCACGATCGCGGCCGCTAGCAATTGCGCCGCTTCACTCTACAGGTCTTCTCTTAAGTTGGTCTCGATTGGCACCCTACCCAATCGCAGAACATGGGGAGTGAGTGCTGGGGCACTCTAGAATGTGCTCAGGTGTCAGAAAAGCGTTGGGGCAATTTCTGCAGGGGATGTATTCCCTGGTCTTGTCTGGAAGAATCTTCATCCCTCTGTAATGATTAGTGCTGAGTGTGCTAATAACTGATGTCATCTTCCTAGGGTCCGTGAAGTCTTCCGTGAAGACTGTGACGAGTGGCTTTTTAAAGGTATGAGGAATGAGTCGGCTTTTTGGCAACTGCGATAGAATCTGCAAGTGTGATGATAGTGCGGGGTTGGTCAATTGTCCCTGGTTTCTTTGGCTAAAGAGTCAGCGCATTCGTTGCCCTCAATGTTGACATGTGCAAGGATCCATTGAAGAGGACATGATTTGCCTCTACAGTGTAGAGTCTCGAGCAGAACATTTATCGCAGAAGTGATGTTAGTACCCCCGTTTTTAATTGCTTCCTGAGCCGACTTGTAGTCAGAAAAATCACTAACCCGTCAGTGACCCCTGCCTTTTCCCCCGCATTTCACTGTTGGTAGTCAGCCGTGATAGACACGGGTTTTCTATTTGCATTTCTAATATTATATTTAAGCATCGCTATATCGTCATTTGTAATGTGTTCACTAAAAAATGAGGAAAAGTATTGCAGATATATTTGAATTGACCGACTACATCCCTGTCTCTTTCGGTTAGCTCCCGTGCGGTAGGTTTGACTAGAAATGTAAGAAAAGTTTTACTACGAAATTTTCTAATTTAGAGAATTGTTTGGTGAGGTCCAATATTCAACACAATTAAAGACATAATTATAGATTCGTGGAAGTATTCCACCTCTAAGCCGAAATTCCGACATTCAGCTAATCACAGAATGTGCAAAATAGACTTCCTCTACGGGTGGGAGTCTGTAGCCCAACTGACCATTTCTCCTGAATGCCACAGGGTAAGGCTCTTGAATTGCGAAGGAGGAAGCCTGATTACATGCTTTAATTTAGTTATTTTATTTAATTTTTGTAGCATTTATTTTTTTTTTTTTTTTTGTAACGAGAATTATATGTGTTCTACGAACATAATTTTTTACAGTCGAATATTTAAAATGAGATAATTTAGAAATCAATACATCTTTTTGTGGTTTTCTCATAAATTTGTTTCATGATTTTCCATATTTTCAGTAACTTTTATCATTTTCTTTTTTTATTATTGTTTTGTACCAAGTTAAAAAACAATTAGAATCATCATCAAATCATTTCGAAACATATAAATTTTAAACACATCTCAATTATTTATTGATTGTAACAATATATTCATTTGTATTTGATTACTTAAAGTACCCTTCAAAAGTACTGTTTCAGAATTTTTAAAATTAAATTTACATTTTAAAAAATTATACTATGCAGAAATTGTTAAAAAAATATTGCTTTTGTTTAGTTCAACAAGATGTAAACATTGTCAAGGTTTAAAGGTTATAATTAACATCAATGTTTAATGAAAAAGGGGCAATGGAAAGGTTTCAGAAACTGAGATTTCCATCAATCCATCGTTTTTTCAACTCCATCAATTCTCCTTCATTCTTGTTGGCAGTGCGGCAACTCTGTTTGTAACCAAGTAGAACCCAAACACATGAACCGAACCACTTCCGAGCTGAGGACGTAACCTGGACTGCAAGCCAGCGTCCAAATCTGTAGAAGTCTTTGTCGGGTTCAACAAGCAGTTCCGTCTTCAGCGGATGAGAACAACCAGACACGCCTGTAAGACATTTCATTCAAATGAATATTTTCATGAGCAGTGGTTTGTTAACTGGAGATAGAAAGCTCCGATAGAGTTCGATACATTAAATACTTATACATGGTTGGATGGAGTAGGACTGTAAGATATTTTGTTTATTTACACTGATTTTTAATTAGGGGCCTGACGGCCGAGTGGCTAACGCTCTGGTGCTCGGTACCACAGGTTTCGGGTTGTAATCCCGGCGGGGACATAGATGTTTATAGTGGTTCGGAATCCACTTTAAACAGTATGTGTCCGGTCTAATACACTGGTGTGCAAAACTTAAACAACAATATAAAAATTTAGCAGATAGCCATGAAATTGCAGAAAAGGAGGTCTGGAGATCAGTACAATAAACACGTAAGTCAGTAGAAACGTCATGCGTATGCAAATATCAGGAACGAAACGTCGGAAGCGGCGTGAGCTTACGCAAAACGCGTGATGTCGGCGCGCGCAGCTCAACAGCAGAATAAAAGGAAGGACGGAGACGCAATTCAACATATTCACTGCAAGTGCCAGTGAGTCACTTCGTGAAATATGGCTAGAAGAAATCACCTGGATGACTTCACACGTGGAAGAATGATCGGAAAGCTGGATGAGGGGCGTACTGTGACCAGTGTAGCTGCAGAGTTCGGAATCAACAAAAGTGTCGTTTCGCGCGATTGGAAAGCGTTCCAAACCACAGGTACAGCAGTTATATAGGTTGGTGGGGGCCGCCCGAGGAAAACAATTGCAGTGGATGACCGATATATCATCCTGCGGGCGAAAAGAGGCCGATAGCAGTCAGCAAGCGCCATTGCTCAGCAACTCTGTACAGCAACGGGCGACAAGTGTCGCGGTTTACTGTGGCCAGACGCCTTCACAAAGTGGGCCTATTCACCCGCCGTCCTGAACTTTGCCCCCGTTGAAAGTTGGGCACCGTTTACAGTGGTGCAGAGAGCACAAAAAACTTAACAACTGATCAATGGAGTCGTGTCCTCTTTACGGAGGAGAGTCGGTTCTGTACCAGAAACGATTATCGACGCGTTTTGATTTGGAGAGAGGTCGGAACCCAGGTTTTATCCCAGTAACCTCAAGGAAAGACACCGTTATGGTGATGGTTCTGGACTTCTTGTCTGGGGAGGCATTTTGCGAACTGAGCTCTACGCTTTCCACCGAGGGTCTGTAACCGGGAATCGCTATTGTGAGTAGGTACTCCTTCCCCATGTGCGTCTGTTCCGAAGTGCCATTGGCCCAGACTTCATTTTTATGGATGACAATGCACGGCCACATCGGACTCTTGCTGTTGAGGAGCTACTGGAAAGTGAAGATATCACTCGAATGGATTGGCCAGCGTACTCCCCAGATTTAAATCCTATCGAACATGTGTGGGATGCTTTGGAGAGGCGCATTGCAGCACGCGTACATCCTCCGGAGAACACCCAACAACTCAAAGAGATGCTGATTGAGAAATGGGCACCCTACCGCAAGAAATGTTGCACCAGCTGGTTCTGAGTATGCGGAGACGGTGCGAAGCAACCATTGCAGTGAGGGAAGGGCATATCCCATGTTAAGGAACATCTGCTTGCTGTTCTTCCTCTTGGATAGACAATCATAAATCACGATACTATGCGTTCAATAAAGCTTGTTTTTGTTTACCGTATGAATTGTATTCCTTTTTCAGCGCCGATGCTTTCGTCATCCTTTACGTACATAATACTCTCTCTCATTTCTGAATGTCATGTCTCTCAGATGATTTCTCGTGGATTTATGGCAAAAAAACCACCTGTTGCTTAAGTTTTGCACACCAGTGTACGATGGCGGAGGGGTAGGGTAGTGCTAAACGAGTAACAGCCGTGCAGCCCTTGCTTGTGGCATTCGGATTAACGATCTCTGTATTGCCAGCTGCATGAGAACAACAACATGATCTAAAATAAAAGAAATATAAAGTTAAATAATAGAATTACAGGTCATTTGTTGGCGCAGGTAGTTCCTTAAGCCTATTACGAGAAAATAGGTGTAATGAATGTCAAGCTGCTTTAGAACAACAACTGATTTTTAATTTGTTCTATTTAAATTTTTTAAATTCCATTTTCAATAACTTACCTTCGCGAATCAGGATTTTCAATACTTGCAACAAAATAGCAAAAAAAAAAAATAATAATAATAATATTAGTAAGATATGCATCTGATGTAGAGGAATACCTATTCATAGAGAATAACAGTATTTGCAATAGAAAATTTCCATTATGAATGTTTAAATATCCCGTATTTTATAATACATATTTTCACATACCACAGAAAGAAGTATCTATATTTCTGTACCTTATTATTTTCATTAAGTACATGCAAAAAAATTAATTCGAAAAATCGGAATGATTGTCACATGCGTGGTGAAACAAGAAAATAAACTTAAAGGAATTTTTTTTTTCTAATAATTTTTATAAATTATAAATTTATAACCAAGAATATATATTGTTTTATAAATTTCTGATGAACTAAGTTTGTATAGTGTTTGAAATTAGAGCATTAGAGATATTAATGCTCTAATATCTCTAATTCTTAATGCATTAGAGATATTAATGCTCTGATATCTCTAATTCTTAATGCATTAGAGATATTAATGCTCTGATATCTCTAATTCCTAATGCATTAGAGAAATTAAAAATTTGCTAATGTAATAAGTTATGTTTATGCAATGCTAATGCAATGACGGAAGCTATTAAAGTTTTAATCTTACTTAAAGCCAATATGCGCACTTGAACTAAAACGCATTTCTTTTCACAATGATAACAACATAAATATATATAACTTCCAAAAATGCTACACGAAAAGAAATCAAATAGATATTTTACACTTTAGTTTATTTGTCATAATAGATAAGATATTTACTAACTTTTTTTGTTGTCTATCAAAAGAATAATTTACAAAATGAGGAAACCTGAAAAATTCGAACCCGAAACATGTGGCATCGAGCATGTTACTTATTTTTTTAACGTACATTTTTTCGTACCTATTTACTATATACTAGCCATTAAATTAGGTTTAAAAGAACGAAAAAAGTGACGAGGAAACGGACAAAGAAATGACACTAATTTATCTAACTACTGTGCCCCTTATCAAAAACTCTTTATTTATTCTTCCAAATTTATTTCATCGCCTTCAACGTAATCTTCTCCGGACACATTGCATTTATGAGAACTTTTTTTCCCAATCCTCAATGCATGCTACTTCAATCAGGGATATTGTTACCTGTTGTCGAAAGCAATATCGCACACATTTAGCCGAGTCTAATATTAGCGGGAAATTTTTTATTTAGCGTCACTCACAATAGCATGCCATGCAGGTTTGCTTCGTACGGACTTAAATAGAACCGCATCTGGCTCAGTTTGTCAACTTTGAAATGTGAGGAATTACAAAATGGCCTGACATCACTTTTTGATAACTCGTTAAATGATTCATTTTCCAAAAAACGACTGGATACTCGCTCTATATTAGTTAATATACCAGTTATTTTTCTTTTCAAATACTCTTCATTTATTCATCCAAATTTATTTCATCGTCTACAAAGTAATCCCCTCCGGACAAAAAGCCCTTTTGCCAAATTTTTTTTTTTTTTTCCCAATCCTCAATGCATGTTAAAAAGTCATCGGCAGGGATGGCCATCAAACCGCGTGGCGATTCACGTTGTATCTCTTCAATCGACTTGAGATTTCAATCGCCAGAAGTCGTACGAAGTGAATACGCTGGTTGTGGAACGATATGGGTTTCATTTTTGGCGAATATGTAACGAAGAATCAATGCAGTGTGAGATGGAGCATTCAGTGTTTTCAGTACCCATCGAGATTTGACACGTTGGAGGCCCAAAAGGGCATTGCCGATCCTTTTGAAATTCTAACATCAGCAGCAAGATCTCTAATTGTAAATCGATGGTTTGCAAGAAAACCAAATCTTTAATTTTTTTGGACGTGTGCTGCGTCGATGGAGGTTAATGGTCGACCAGACGTCTCTTCGTCTTCAAAGCGTTCTCTGAACTGTTTATACCACTTCTAAACATTTCTTTCCTATACAGGAATGCTCGCCGAATGCCCTCTGCAACGTTCTATGCGTTTCCGCAAACAAAATTCAATGCAAGTTCTTTGTTCAATGAATTCAGACATTTCAAAAATCGCCGGAATCAGTTTTAGCGTCTCCAATGCCAAGCGTAACTCCAACAGTTGACGTCAAATTTCACACAGATGTCAAGGACAGTGCCAGTAACCTAAAAAAAGAATTGAAATTCAATAAGCCCCGAGAATTTTAAATTGAAAATTGGTCTTACCCTTTGGACACAGTAGTATTAGTATGTAAATAAGACTGATAAAATATTAACAAAGTCAGCTACAGATTTATGTATGTATCATGTGTTAACGTTTTTTTTTACAGTTTTTTAAAAAATTGAAATAGTTAAAAAAACGATTATGTTTTGTCAAAATTCCACAATATTCCGTTTACATAATTCAGTGGAATAAAGCAAACTACTTACACAGCACTCTGGAGATTTGCCATGATCCCTCGCTGCCACATTTAGCAGTTTCTATGTCGCTAATCCTCAATCCTCCTTGGCAGGTCAGTTGCAATGTGAAATTAAATGGCAGAGTATCTGAATTTATATTGTCCATGATAGGCACGACATTTTCTGGTACAATTTCAAAAAGAGAATCTAGAGTGCACGAAGGAACTGCAGAATGAAATGACACAACTTTATAAAACAGCAAAGCCATTACAGGAACAAAAATTAAAATTAAATTAAAATTTTGAGCAAAATAAATAAATCCAAATTCCTTGATTAAAAATTACAGAAATAGAATATTTTAGTAATTAAATAATTTGATAAAAACTTGTAGAATGAATTAGATGTTTCTCAAATTTATAATTCACAGTTTTCGTATACCCTGCTGGACAATCAAAATGCAATGCCAAGGGCAAGACATACATAAGCCAAATTTATTAGACCAATAATATGAAACAGAAGGTTGAAAAGGTTGTAAAGGGAGTCACATTCGAGTTGAATAACACACAAAAATCGGTGTTTCTGTTGCAGCCAAGACTGACAATAACGGCTTCTACGTGCACTAGCATTGAATGAAAAAAAACTTTGGGTGTGTTCTTATGGTATGCCAATAAATGCAGATTCCACACATTGTCAGATAGTGACAGTCATTGGCCAGAAGTGTTCCAAGGAGACATATGAAAAGAACCAGCAGTCCAAGGCAGCAATGTAAGCTGGTATGGAAGAAGCATTGCAAAACAGTGTGTGTGGTGTTGCATTGTGTTCTTGAAATATGACCGCATGCAAGACGTGGAAAATAAGGTGAGACAACAGAATCGAAGCCTCCAGAGATTTAGCACTAATGTTGAACGACAGATCTAATTTTTTTGCGACACACTTCTTGATTTTTCAGTGATATCAGTGAGTTCCATGTACACGATATGCCTGTTTCCAGGTTGGTGCAATCGACCTCACCGTGCTTCCTTCATCGATTGATTGCATATCCGCTTCACAGCGGTTTGATAACGTCCGACACAAAGGCTAATTTCTCGGAAGAATAATCAGCAATTTCTATAAGTTACAATTCTTTCTCTGCTAAACTCAAAAACGCTTAATGGACGCTGCCCATATTCTTTTTAGTAAGCATATTGATATATCCAACTCAAAACACTGCATGCAAAAGCAATTCCAGCCCTTAAAAACAGCTTTCTGTTATCCTTTTATATAGCGTTTATAAGTAGCGCCACAGGCATCATGAAGTCGAGTGACTGTTGAAATTCTAATCATTTGCATATGCTTTCATTGCTACTTTTCATGATGAATATTTCATGGCTTTTGAATTTTGTCTTTATGATGTTGCATTTTGAATGTCTAGCAGTATATTAATGGACCTATGTTAAAGTAATGCAGAAATGAATCATCTGCATTAAAAATTGAAAGAATATCTGTTTTTAATTAGCATATATTTTGATTTTGTTGCTAACTATACCTGTCTGAGTGTTGTAGAGAGGAAACGCGTACTTTCCCCTCGTCTTTCACAATTATAACAGCAAACATCCCACAACAGGAAGTTCCGTGTATTACTTGATAAGCTACATTTAAATCGATTATTAAAATTAAGAAAAAAATGCCCGACTCGTGGCTCATTAGTAGTGTGCGCCTCTGGTGAGCATTAGTTCTACTACTACTACACCACACCACACCACCACACCACATCACTGTGCCTAGAGAGTTGCTCCTTTACAGATCGTGAATGATGTGGGTGAGAAATCTGATTGGCCTCTGTGACTTTATGGGGTCATATGAGACTAACAGTTTAAAGTGGATTCAAAATTGCTACAAACATGCATGACAAAACCGGGACTCGAACTCTAAATCTCTGGTACCGAGTGCCAGATACTCAGTCATCAGGCTTTGACCATTAAAGCTGCGATACAATGTTATGCTAGAGGCTTTGTTGTAGACACTCTTTCAAAAACGACGATGTTCAATAGCTTTTGTGATGTTCATCATCTTGTCTCGTTAGCCGGACTGCCTCGTAGGAGTTTTTGGGTGTTTACCCATACAATAAGAAAATGCTGGGTAATTCCTCCTAAACGTCTTCCCGGAAGACACTATCCAACTTTCTTAGCGAATCGGAGGTAAAGTCAGATTTCAACCTACGGGTGCTCCATCACAACAGAAGCTGCCCCTTTCCCTCCATCCATGAGTAGACTACTCATGGGATGTCCGTCCTGCTCTGCAGGATACTGAGAATGAGTCACAATAACAACAAAAGAAAATATTAGTTAAATACGGATATTAATATAATGAAGAAAAAGACCAATTTTCGGCAGATGCAACAAAATATAGAAACTGGAATCGTGTTGGATTGTTAAGAAGAGTGTCTTAGATATCATTTCACAGAATCTTCTTTCATGATGGTTATGGTACAGATCACGCTTACAACATTGAAGCTAATGCATTTTGTTTATTACTATAATTATTGCATTTTTAACAATTGATAATCTAAAAATTACTAAATTAATATTTCAAAGGAAATGATGTTAACTTAACAGTGAAAAATAAAATTCAACTCACATGTGCATGTCGGCACAGGATCAACCCATTCTCCTTTCCGGCAAGTTGTGTGCGAGACTCCAGTTCTCACCCTGGGAGGCAAGCACTGGAATGCTGCAGTACTGCCTATAAAAGTTGTTATTATTATATGATATGGACATGCCTACAGATTCATTTAAATGTGGGCACATCGCTGTAATAAAAGAGATTTAGAATAAATATGTATTGAAGAAAAATTAAAGAAACAATAATATGTAATGTTTTAAATAAAAATGTATGGCATCTAACGTTGTATTAAAATGTTCGATATAATGTATATGCACAAACATTGATCAGATAATTAAGAAACCTAGGATCGTAATATTTTGGTATCCATTTTTTCAGCTAATAACATTGTAAGAACCGACATTCTTAAACAAGTTCCGACATAGAAATGGTGCCGCTCATCTGCGTATACTCGCTGGACGGCCAAATAATTTAAAATATTAATAAAACACAATTAAACAAAATACGAAATTAATACTAAAACAAACAAACTGATTAATTTTACTTTTAATGGATACTTAAATACAATGTTTACACTTACATTTAGGATATTAACAAGATTTTTAATTTGGCACACAAAACAGAATTAATTACAAATATTTACAGAGAAATAATCATATTGAACGCAATAAAATGTTCACTTACTACAATTGAGTCTTGTGATGCAGCTAATTTTTCCCCGTACCTTAAGAGAAATATATCCCTAGCTGTGAGTAGTACCAGTGATCTCAGGTAAATTGTAAAATGTAATCGCAGCAAAACGCAGATTATCATATATTAACAAGATTTTAATTTGGCACACAAAACAGAATTAATTACAAATATTTACAGAGAAATAATCATATTGAACGCAATAAAATGTTCACTTACTACAATTGAGTCTTGTGATGCAGCTAATTTTTCCCCGTACCTTAAGAGAAATATATCCCTAGCTGTGAGTAGTACCAGTGATCTCAGGTAAATTGTAAAATGTAATCGCAGCAAAACGCAGATTATCATATATTAACAAGATTTTAATTTGGCACACAAACAGAATTAATTACAAATATTTACAGAGAAATAATCATATTGAACGCAATAAAATGTTCACTTACTACAATTGAGTCTTGTGATGCAGCTAATTTTTCCCCGTACCTTAAGAGAAATATATCCCTAGCTGTGAGTAGTACCAGTGATCTCAGGTAAATTGTAAAATGTAATCGCAGCAAAACGCAGATTATCATATATTAACAAGATTTTAATTTGGCACACAAAACAGAATTAATTACAAATATTTACAGAGAAATAATCATATTGAACGCAATAAAATGTTCACTTACTACAATTGAGTCTTGTGATGCAGCTAATTTTTCCCCGTACCTTAAGAGAAATATATCCCTAGCTGTGAGTAGTACCAGTGATCTCAGGTAAATTGTAAAATGTAATCGCAGCAAAACGCAGATTATCATATATTAACAAGATTTTAATTTGGCACACAAAACAGAATTAATTACAAATATTTACAGAGAAATAATCATATTGAACGCAATAAAATGTTCACTTACTACAATTGAGTCTTGTGATGCAGCTAATTTTTCCCCGTACCTTAAGAGAAATATATCCCTAGCTGTGAGTAGTACCAGTGATCTCAGGTAAATTGTAAAATGTAATCGCAGCAAAACGCAGATTATCATATATTAACAAGATTTTAATTTGGCACACAAAACAGAATTAATTACAAATATTTACAGAGAAATAATCATATTGAACGCAATAAAATGTTCACTTACTACAATTGAGTCTTGTGATGCAGCTAATTTTTCCCCGTACCTTAAGAGAAATATATCCCTAGCTGTGAGTAGTACCAGTGATCTCAGGTAAATTGTAAAATGTAATCGCAGCAAAACGCAGATTATCATATATTAACAAGATTTTAATTTGGCACACAAAACAGAATTAATTACAAATATTTACAGAGAAAATAATCATATTGAACGCAATAAAATGTTCACTTACTACAATTGAGTCTTGTGATGCAGCTAATTTTTCCCCGTACCTTAAGAGAAATATATCCCTAGCTGTGAGTAGTACCAGTGATCTCAGGTAAATTGTAAAATGTAATCGCAGCAAAACGCAGATTATCATATATTAACAAGATTTTAATTTGGCACACAAAACAGAATTAATTACAAATATTTACAGAGAAATAATCATATTGAACGCAATAAAATGTTCACTTACTACAATTGAGTCTTGTGATGCAGCTAATTTTTCCCCGTACCTTAAGAGAAATATATCCCTAGCTGTGAGTAGTACCAGTGATCTCAGGTAAATTGTAAAATGTAATCGCAGCAAAACGCAGATTATCATATATTAACAAGATTTTAATTTGGCACACAAAACAGAATTAATTACAAATATTTACAGAGAAATAATCATATTGAACGCAATAAAATGTTCACTTACTACAATTGAGTCTTGTGATGCAGCTAATTTTTTTCCCCGTACCTTAAGAGAAATATATCCCTAGCTGTGAGTAGTACCAGTGATCTCAGGTAAATTGTAAAATGTAATCGCAGCAAAACGCAGATTATCATATATTAACAAGATTTTAATTTGGCACACAAAACAGAATTAATTACAAATATTTACAGAGAAATAATCATATTGAACGCAATAAAATGTTCACTTACTACAATTGAGTCTTGTGATGCAGCTAATTTTTCCCCGTACCTTAAGAGAAATATATCCCTAGCTGTGAGTAGTACCAGTGATCTCAGGTAAATTGTAAAATGTAATCGCAGCAAAACGCAGATTATCATATATTAACAAGATTTTAATTTGGCACACAAAACAGAATTAATTACAAATATTTACAGAGAAATAATCATATTGAACGCAATAAAATGTTCACTTACTACAATTGAGTCTTGTGATGCAGCTAATTTTTCCCCGTACCTTAAGAGAAATATATCCCTAGCTGTGAGTAGTACCAGTGATCTCAGGTAAATTGTAAAATGTAATCGCAGCAAAACGCAGATTATCATATATTAACAAGATTTTAATTTGGCACACAAAACAGAATTAATTACAAATATTTACAGAGAAATAATCATATTGAACGCAATAAAATGTTCACTTACTACAATTGAGTCTTGTGATGCAGCTAATTTTTCCCCGTACCTTAAGAGAAATATATCCCTAGCTGTGAGTAGTACCAGTGATCTCAGGTAAATTGTAAAATGTAATCGCAGCAAAACGCAGATTATCATATATTAACAAGATTTTAATTTGGCACACAAAACAGAATTAATTACAAATATTTACAGAGAAATAATCATATTGAACGCAATAAAATGTTCACTTACTACAATTGAGTCTTGTGATGCAGCTAATTTTTCCCCGTACCTTAAGAGAAATATATCCCTAGCTGTGAGTAGTACCAGTGATCTCAGGTAAATTGTAAAATGTAATCGCAGCAAAACGCAGATTATCATATATTAACAAGATTTTAATTTGGCACACAAAACAGAATTAATTACAAATATTTACAGAGAAATAATCATATTGAACGCAATAAAATGTTCACTTACTACAATTGAGTCTTGTGATGCAGCTAATTTTTCCCCGTACCTTAAGAGAAATATATCCCTAGCTGTGAGTAGTACCAGTGATCTCAGGTAAATTGTAAAATGTAATCGCAGCAAAACGCAGATTATCATATATTAACAAGATTTTAATTTGGCACACAAAACAGAATTAATTACAAATATTTACAGAGAAATAATCATATTGAACGCAATAAAATGTTCACTTACTACAATTGAGTCTTGTGATGCAGCTAATTTTTCCCCGTACCTTAAGAGAAATATATCCCTAGCTGTGAGTAGTACCAGTGATCTCAGGTAAATTGTAAAATGTAATCGCAGCAAAACGCAGATTATCATATATTAACAAGATTTTAATTTGGCACACAAAACAGAATTAATTAATTACAAATATTTACAGAGAAATAATCATATTGAACGCAATAAAATGTTCACTTACTACAATTGAGTCTTGTGATGCAGCTAATTTTTCCCCGTACCTTAAGAGAAATATATCCCTAGCTGTGAGTAGTACCAGTGATCTCAGGTAAATTGTAAAATGTAATCGCAGCAAAACGCAGATTATCATATATTAACAAGATTTTAATTTGGCACACAAAACAGAATTAATTACAAATATTTACAGAGAAATAATCATATTGAACGCAATAAAATGTTCACTTACTACAATTGAGTCTTGTGATGCAGCTAATTTTTCCCGTACCTTAAGAGAAATATATCCCTAGCTGTGAGTAGTACCAGTGATCTCAGGTAAATTGTAAAATGTAATCGCAGCAAAACGCAGATTATCATATATTAACAAGATTTTAATTTGGCACACAAAACAGAATTAATTACAAATATTTACAGAGAAATAATCATATTGAACGCAATAAAATGTTCACTTACTACAATTGAGTCTTGTGATGCAGCTAATTTTTCCCCGTACCTTAAGAGAAATATATCCCTAGCTGTGAGTAGTACCAGTGATCTCAGGTAAATTGTAAAATGTAATCGCAGCAAAACGCAGATTATCATATATTAACAAGATTTTAATTTGGCACACAAAACAGAATTAATTACAAATATTTACAGAGAAATAATCATATTGAACGCAATAAAATGTTCACTTACTACAATTGAGTCTTGTGATGCAGCTAATTTTTCCCCGTACCTTAAGAGAAATATATCCCTAGCTGTGAGTAGTACCAGTGATCTCAGGTAAATTGTAAAATGTAATCGCAGCAAAACGCAGATTATCATATATTAACAAGATTTTAATTTGGCACACAAAACAGAATTAATTACAAATATTTACAGAGAAATAATCATATTGAACGCAATAAAATGTTCACTTACTACAATTGAGTCTTGTGATGCAGCTAATTTTTCCCCGTACCTTAAGAGAAATATATCCCTAGCTGTGAGTAGTACCAGTGATCTCAGGTAAATTGTAAAATGTAATCGCAGCAAAACGCAGATTATCATATATTAACAAGATTTTAATTTGGCACACAAAACAGAATTAATTACAAATATTTACAGAGAAATAATCATATTGAACGCAATAAAATGTTCACTTACTACAATTGAGTCTTGTGATGCAGCTAATTTTTCCCCGTACCTTAAGAGAAATATATCCCTAGCTGTGAGTAGTACCAGTGATCTCAGGTAAATTGTAAAATGTAATCGCAGCAAAACGCAGATTATCATATATTAACAAGATTTTAATTTGGCACACAAAACAGAATTAATTACAAATATTTACAGAGAAATAATCATATTGAACGCAATAAAATGTTCACTTACTACAATTGAGTCTTGTGATGCAGCTAATTTTCCCCGTACCTTAAGAGAAATATATCCCTAGCTGTGAGTAGTACCAGTGATCTCAGGTAAATTGTAAAATGTAATCGCAGCAAAACGCAGATTATCATATATTAACAAGATTTTAATTTGGCACACAAAACAGAATTAATTACAAATATTTACAGAGAAATAATCATATTGAACGCAATAAAATGTTCACTTACTACAATTGAGTCTTGTGATGCAGCTAATTTTTCCCCGTACCTTAAGAGAAATATATCCCTAGCTGTGAGTAGTACCAGTGATCTCAGGTAAATTGTAAAATGTAATCGCAGCAAAACGCAGATTATCATATATTAACAAGATTTTAATTTGGCACACAAAACAGAATTAATTACAAATATTTACAGAGAAATAATCATATTGAACGCAATAAAATGTTCACTTACTACAATTGAGTCTTGTGATGCAGCTAATTTTTCCCCGTACCTTAAGAGAAATATATCCCTAGCTGTGAGTAGTACCAGTGATCTCAGGTAAATTGTAAAATGTAATCGCAGCAAAACGCAGATTATCATATATTAACAAGATTTTAATTTGGCACACAAAACAGAATTAATTACAAATATTTACAGAGAAATAATCATATTGAACGCAATAAAATGTTCACTTACTACAATTGAGTCTTGTGATGCAGCTAATTTTTCCCCGTACCTTAAGAGAAATATATCCCTAGCTGTGAGTAGTACCAGTGATCTCAGGTAAATTGTAAAATGTAATCGCAGCAAAACGCAGATTATCATATATTAACAAGATTTTAATTTGGCACACAAAACAGAATTAATTACAAATATTTACAGAGAAATAATCATATTGAACGCAATAAAATGTTCACTTACTACAATTGAGTCTTGTGATGCAGCTAATTTTTCCCCGTACCTTAAGAGAAATATATCCCTAGCTGTGAGTAGTACCAGTGATCTCAGGTAAATTGTAAAATGTAATCGCAGCAAAACGCAGATTATCATATATTAACAAGATTTTAATTTGGCACACAAAACAGAATTAATTACAAATATTTACAGAGAAATAATCATATTGAACGCAATAAAATGTTCACTTACTACAATTGAGTCTTGTGATGCAGCTAATTTTTCCCCGTACCTTAAGAGAAATATATCCCTAGCTGTGAGTAGTACCAGTGATCTCAGGTAAATTGTAAAATGTAATCGCAGCAAAACGCAGATTATCATATATTAACAAGATTTTAATTTGGCACACAAAACAGAATTAATTACAAATATTTACAGAGAAATAATCATATTGAACGCAATAAAATGTTCACTTACTACAATTGAGTCTTGTGATGCAGCTAATTTTTCCCCGTACCTTAAGAGAAATATATCCCTAGCTGTGAGTAGTACCAGTGATCTCAGGTAAATTGTAAAATGTAATCGCAGCAAAACGCAGATTATCATATATTAACAAGATTTTAATTTGGCACACAAAACAGAATTAATTACAAATATTTACAGAGAAATAATCATATTGAACGCAATAAAATGTTCACTTACTACAATTGAGTCTTGTGATGCAGCTAATTTTTCCCCGTACCTTAAGAGAAATATATCCCTAGCTGTGAGTAGTACCAGTGATCTCAGGTAAATTGTAAAATGTAATCGCAGCAAAACGCAGATTATCATATATTAACAAGATTTTAATTTGGCACACAAAACAGAATTAATTACAAATATTTACAGAGAAATAATCATATTGAACGCAATAAAATGTTCACTTACTACAATTGAGTCTTGTGATGCAGCTAATTTTTCCCCGTACCTTAAGAGAAATATATCCCTAGCTGTGAGTAGTACCAGTGATCTCAGGTAAATTGTAAAATGTAATCGCAGCAAAACGCAGATTATCATATATTAACAAGATTTTAATTTGGCACACAAAACAGAATTAATTACAAATATTTACAGAGAAATAATCATATTGAACGCAATAAAATGTTCACTTACTACAATTGAGTCTTGTGATGCAGCTAATTTTTCCCCGTACCTTAAGAGAAATATATCCCTAGCTGTGAGTAGTACCAGTGATCTCAGGTAAATTGTAAAATGTAATCGCAGCAAAACGCAGATTATCATATATTAACAAGATTTTAATTTGGCACACAAAACAGAATTAATTACAAATATTTACAGAGAAATAATCATATTGAACGCAATAAAATGTTCACTTACTACAATTGAGTCTTGTGATGCAGCTAATTTTTCCCCGTACCTTAAGAGAAATATATCCCTAGCTGTGAGTAGTACCAGTGATCTCAGGTAAATTGTAAAATGTAATCGCAGCAAAACGCAGATTATCATATATTAACAAGATTTTAATTTGGCACACAAAACAGAATTAATTACAAATATTTACAGAGAAATAATCATATTGAACGCAATAAAATGTTCACTTACTACAATTGAGTCTTGTGATGCAGCTAATTTTTCCCCGTACCTTAAGAGAAATATATCCCTAGCTGTGAGTAGTACCAGTGATCTCAGGTAAATTGTAAAATGTAATCGCAGCAAAACGCAGATTATCATATATTAACAAGATTTTAATTTGGCACACAAAACAGAATTAATTACAAATATTTACAGAGAAATAATCATATTGAACGCAATAAAATGTTCACTTACTACAATTGAGTCTTGTGATGCAGCTAATTTTTCCCCGTACCTTAAGAGAAATATATCCCTAGCTGTGAGTAGTACCAGTGATCTCAGGTAAATTGTAAAATGTAATCGCAGCAAAACGCAGATTATCATATATTAACAAGATTTTAATTTGGCACACAAAACAGAATTAATTACAAATATTTACAGAGAAATAATCATATTGAACGCAATAAAATGTTCACTTACTACAATTGAGTCTTGTGATGCAGCTAATTTTCCCCGTACCTTAAGAGAAATATATCCCTAGCTGTGAGTAGTACCAGTGATCTCAGGTAAATTGTAAAATGTAATCGCAGCAAAACGCAGATTATCATATATTAACAAGATTTTAATTTGGCACACAAAACAGAATTAATTACAAATATTTACAGAGAAATAATCATATTGAACGCAATAAAATGTTCACTTACTACAATTGAGTCTTGTGATGCAGCTAATTTTTCCCCGTACCTTAAGAGAAATATATCCCTAGCTGTGAGTAGTACCAGTGATCTCAGGTAAATTGTAAAATGTAATCGCAGCAAAACGCAGATTATCATATATTAACAAGATTTTAATTTGGCACACAAAACAGAATTAATTACAAATATTTACAGAGAAATAATCATATTGAACGCAATAAAATGTTCACTTACTACAATTGAGTCTTGTGATGCAGCTAATTTTTCCCCGTACCTTAAGAGAAATATATCCCTAGCTGTGAGTAGTACCAGTGATCTCAGGTAAATTGTAAAATGTAATCGCAGCAAAACGCAGATTATCATATATTAACAAGATTTTAATTTGGCACACAAAACAGAATTAATTACAAATATTTACAGAGAAATAATCATATTGAACGCAATAAAATGTTCACTTACTACAATTGAGTCTTGTGATGCAGCTAATTTTTCCCCGTACCTTAAGAGAAATATATCCCTAGCTGTGAGTAGTACCAGTGATCTCAGGTAAATTGTAAAATGTAATCGCAGCAAAACGCAGATTATCATATATTAACAAGATTTTAATTTGGCACACAAAACAGAATTAATTACAAATATTTACAGAGAAATAATCATATTGAACGCAATAAAATGTTCACTTACTACAATTGAGTCTTGTGATGCAGCTAATTTTTCCCCGTACCTTAAGAGAAATATATCCCTAGCTGTGAGTAGTACCAGTGATCTCAGGTAAATTGTAAAATGTAATCGCAGCAAAACGCAGATTATCATATATTAACAAGATTTTAATTTGGCACACAAAACAGAATTAATTACAAATATTTACAGAGAAATAATCATATTGAACGCAATAAAATGTTCACTTACTACAATTGAGTCTTGTGATGCAGCTAATTTTTCCCCGTACCTTAAGAGAAATATATCCCTAGCTGTGAGTAGTACCAGTGATCTCAGGTAAATTGTAAAATGTAATCGCAGCAAAACGCAGATTATCATATATTAACAAGATTTTAATTTGGCACACAAAACAGAATTAATTACAAATATTTACAGAGAAATAATCATATTGAACGCAATAAAATGTTCACTTACTACAATTGAGTCTTGTGATGCAGCTAATTTTTCCCCGTACCTTAAGAGAAATATATCCCTAGCTGTGAGTAGTACCAGTGATCTCAGGTAAATTGTAAAATGTAATCGCAGCAAAACGCAGATTATCATATATTAACAAGATTTTAATTTGGCACACAAAACAGAATTAATTACAAATATTTACAGAGAAATAATCATATTGAACGCAATAAAATGTTCACTTACTACAATTGAGTCTTGTGATGCAGCTAATTTTTCCCCGTACCTTAAGAGAAATATATCCCTAGCTGTGAGTAGTACCAGTGATCTCAGGTAAATTGTAAAATGTAATCGCAGCAAAACGCAGATTATCATATATTAACAAGATTTTAATTTGGCACACAAAACAGAATTAATTACAAATATTTACAGAGAAATAATCATATTGAACGCAATAAAATGTTCACTTACTACAATTGAGTCTTGTGATGCAGCTAATTTTTCCCCGTACCTTAAGAGAAATATATCCCTAGCTGTGAGTAGTACCAGTGATCTCAGGTAAATTGTAAAATGTAATCGCAGCAAAACGCAGATTATCATATATTAACAAGATTTTAATTTGGCACACAAAACAGAATTAATTACAAATATTTACAGAGAAATAATCATATTGAACGCAATAAAATGTTCACTTACTACAATTGAGTCTTGTGATGCAGCTAATTTTTCCCCGTACCTTAAGAGAAATATATCCCTAGCTGTGAGTAGTACCAGTGATCTCAGGTAAATTGTAAAATGTAATCGCAGCAAAACGCAGATTATCATATATTAACAAGATTTTAATTTGGCACACAAAACAGAATTAATTACAAATATTTACAGAGAAATAATCATATTGAACGCAATAAAATGTTCACTTACTACAATTGAGTCTTGTGATGCAGCTAATTTTTCCCCGTACCTTAAGAGAAATATATCCCTAGCTGTGAGTAGTACCAGTGATCTCAGGTAAATTGTAAAATGTAATCGCAGCAAAACGCAGATTATCATATATTAACAAGATTTTAATTTGGCACACAAAACAGAATTAATTACAAATATTTACAGAGAAATAATCATATTGAACGCAATAAAATGTTCACTTACTACAATTGAGTCTTGTGATGCAGCTAATTTTTCCCCGTACCTTAAGAGAAATATATCCCTAGCTGTGAGTAGTACCAGTGATCTCAGGTAAATTGTAAAATGCAATCGCAGCAAAACGCAGATTATCATCGCAGCACAAATTTGGTCACCAGGCCAACGCCCTGTTCCAGCCTGCCCTCTTTCTCCCTGTCTTTGTTGTCTCACTTCCTCCCTACCAAACTCTAAAGGGGTCTTCTTTCACCCCTTCCCCCGCCAAACTGGCCCGGTTTTCTTTTTTGAGTGCACCCTCGACGGGCCTCATCGTGGGTCCTGGAGGTGGCGTCATCCGCAACTCCTGAATTCCTCGAAAAGGAAATACACCCTGCCTAAACATAATAGGATAATTACAAGCTATCAACAAACATGTACATCTTTAATTAAAATTCCACTAGGATCTGAAGAATACATCAGCTCCGATCTGCTTGCATTGATCACGCTGATCATGCAAAATGTAAATCAGAGGGAACATGTAGAGGAAAGAACCTTTCATTTCCCAAAAATTTCAGTAAGCTTGAGATACAGAAATTAAGCGACGTAGGAAAAATATTGGAAGACATTCACATTTCTGAACCACTCTCGAACTGATTGGAATATTATCCATAAGGCATTCCTCACGTTCAGAGAAAATTATTGCAGCGCAAGATATATTTGATTTACGAGAATTTTCAAGTACTACATTAGCATGATTAGAACTAAATTAGCTGATTATTTTATCTTTTATAACACAAAGAATAAATCTATCTACAGAACCTGCAACTTAATCAAATAGTGTTCAATCACGTACATGTGAAAATAGCAATATGCATACATTGAAACGCATTCTCATCAAGTTCTACACATTTTGAAACATGTTGGAGTTCCACCATTCAGATTATCCACCGAATTAAAATGAGTCTTTTTAAAGCCTTCTTTATAAAACACACTCAAAATATTTTATCAAAATTAATCGTATCGAGTGAGGACTGAAATGACAATTCATTCCTTTAGAGTATTCCAACTGACATTTTTGTTACATGAAGACAATAAGGTCAATCTCCCATTAAAAAGTTGTAGAATTTAAAAAATACATTTTGCCTATGGCCTCTTAAATAAATAAATATATATATATATATGTTATATTATACAAAAGAACTCATTTTGATAACGAGGTGGATTGCCAGACCATCTTCCGTTAAGCAAGCAAGTGAGCACGTCCCACTAATTTTTTATTTGTATCTTTGAAGGAAAACGAAGCACTACTATTCGCAGCTTGCAGTTTGTCATAGTGAACGTGAAATTCACGTTCTTCAAACTTTGAGCAATTTGTTGTTGGTACTGAAAATAATTATTTATGTTTGCAAAAATATTAGTTTATTCAAAAATTTGCAAACATGACAATTTCAAACAATAGAAAATTTGACATAATACATGATAAAAATAAATTACAATCTAAGAATATCTATATTTATATCTATCCATGAAATAATCTTTCAATTCACTGAATTCTGAAACTGTATAGATGAAATTTATACTGTGCAAGTAATCTATTTAAAACTCTTACTCGTTACTACAGATGATATTAGTTTAACAGAACTTTCAGAGAAATGCGACATGAATTAAGAAACGAAGACGAACGTACCATTCGCTTGAATATTGAAAACCTTCTTTTGGAAAGAACTCCTATAACATTCGTATTGTCCATTATGTTCTTCACTTATATTAGAAATATGCAACTCTATAACATATAAACTGTATAACTGTAAACCTATAAAAATATTACATTAACTGTAAAAATATTTACATTTTTCATTAAAGTAATATATTGTAAACCAGTATTATATACTTTTAATTATTTAAAATCTTACACATAATTCTCATCTGTTTTCTAATGGCGAAATGAAGCAAATGAAAGAAACCACTGATTATGTTTCATTAAAAACGACAATTCTGGCGATTGTAATGGACTTTTCATCAAAAGTGATATCGTAAAATATTTTAATACTTGTCTGATAACATTAATTTAAGTGGTTTTTTTTAACTTGGAATTCGTTTTTTGAATGGAATTTGAAAACTATCTGTAATTATTTTACTGTCAGTTTTAATATTCACACTTTATTATTTTCCTTCACGTAAGAAATGCTTTAAAAAATAACACTTAAAATATTTTTTACCAGTAATTGATAGTGTTAGGAATTTTTCTACGGCAACATATTTTTCAAATAATATTATTAAATATTAGTCGATATATTGAATTAAAAGCAATAATTGATGAAATATTTTATACTCCAAAGAAATAATGAAAGATACATTAAAAAATGTTTACTTCTCACTGAAACAATTTGGGGATTGGGAGCTGCCCATCTGGGAAATTCCTCTAAACGTAGTGCAATGCATGCAATGCTTATAGTTGCTCCTCTCCGTATTACAACGGTATTCCCAGGTAAATATTTTGAATCATCTGGAAACTCAAAAATTACATCTCCTAAAAAATAAAATGATGAAAAATTAAGAAGAATGTATGATTCATATGAAAATTACAATTTCTTAATATTTAAATATCAGGTTCGAAAATACGAAACGCAATTAGTGGTAGGTCGAAAGAGCAGGCAGTTCTAAGAAAATTTAGGTGTGCTCAAATGCATATTCAGCTACTTGATATCAATGCATCGTGACCATGGCGTCGGAATGGATTAGAGTCAGAATCGAATGCCTACAAATGATATGACGCAAGCAACAAAAAAAGCGAAATCTGAATTCACTTTGCGCAAATCCTTTCCTTTTTATAGTGAAATGGTAGGTGGCGTTCTAGTTCTTTCCTTTAATACTTACAACTTACTTACAGTGAACAGTTTGCACATAAATTTAGATCTGATGAATGTGGAGGCCAGTCTTTCAGGTGCAAAATACTTAAGTTCGAATTACTGTGTTCAGAGCAATCCCCTATTCCTTTCATTCTATTAAGTGGTTACTAATAGAACATGTGGTTTACATGTAGTTTACTAATTTTACATGTGGTTACATTTAGTTACTAATTTTACATGTGGTTTACATGTAATTACTAATTTTACATGTGTTTTACATGTAGTTACTAGTTTTATGAGTATTGTATTTTATTATGTTCCATCCTTGAAACCTGCTGCTTATTCCATCCCTTTTGGACCCAAGTAAGTAATGAGATAAACACATCGTCAAGTAATAAAGTAATATAGCTAATGGAACCAAATAAACAATCTGTCTTTCCCAAGGAAAAGAAGAAAAACTGCATATTTATGTCATAGTTTTAAAACCTTAGTATATTCAGAATGTAGACGATAATTTTTTCACAAAAATATATATTAATTTAGGGTTTTCGCTTTAAATTGTCAGGAAGCACTATTTTTATTATTAATAAGAACATAAGGACTGACATTTGATTTCATATTTAATGCAGTATTTCATTTCTGGATACTTTTTAAAATTTTAAATTTTAAGAAAATAATTGTTAATTAGAAGAATATGATACAAAACTGTATATTTTGTTGAATAAGCGTTATTTATTAAAATTCTCAACAAAAAAATAATTTATGAAACTATAATTTACAACAAATAATTTTTTCAAACGTAAAAATTAACTTAATATTAGCATCACAAGAAAATTAACTTAATTTATAAAACGTACACACATTTTTTCCTAACTCGAACTAAAAATTTTCACAGTATGAAACATTAAGTTGAAATAACAGGTCGATATTTCGATACAGAAATTTTATTTTAATTCTAATAAAACCTCTCTTTGAGACGTCAGGTTGATAATAACTCCAAAAATTGCACCTCCCTGTTGCGGGTTAAGAGGTGATTGTCACGGAATTTAAATCTGATATGCTTGGATAGATGATGTAAGTGATGGATAATTCATATTTTTTTCTGGTTTTTTTTTACAAATAACATTTAAAAACTGTGTAAAACGTCACAGTTGTTCGAAAATAATACTAACTAAAAACACACTTAAAAAACTGGATTATTTAATTTAATTTTTATTTATCATGTTTTAAAACTATTTAACAATTCATGCGCTTTTCGTGTGAATAGAATCGGAATTAATGTCGTCCTGAAGGCTTTTCAGGGTTATTGTTCTGCATCATATAGGCATAAAAACTCGGAAAATTTCGCACTGGAAGAATCGATTATAATTTTCACAGTGCCTGTGTTTGACTATAAGGCATTTTTTTTACTATAAAGGATATTTTATAATAAGGCATCGAATTATGGGCTTCATATATATTAGTCAAGTGTTATCAAAGGTCACCAATCAAGATATCTGATTTTTAAGGGAATGATTTTTTTATTAAAAAAATCTCATTTGCTTCAAAAATTGATGTTTTTTTTTAATATTAACTTCCCATCAACAAAGCAATCCATTTGCACACTTGCATAGATGACAGACAAAAAAAAAACATATTCGTTAAAATTACAATGTTAATAACGATGAAAATCTTTTAAGAAAAGAGTTTATATACAATCGATGAACTTCCTATAAAAATTTTTTTTTCAAGAGAAAAATCTGGGCGAAATCACCAAATATTTTGCGAGATTTTTCGTGAAGTTAACCATTATTTTACCCTACTGACAATGTGTGTGTAACAAAGCAGCCGTATTCAAAATAGTTTGAAGTCGCAAAAGTTGAAATATTTAAAATTTTAAATCTAAACAAAGCGATACGTTTATTTGATATCAGCCATTATTCATAATTTTATAAGGTCATTTCATTGTAAAATAAAAAAAATAGAAATATTTAACCTGTATCTGGATATTCACAGCTAGGATATTCGTCTGAATGCCATGGTCGGCAATCTTCACATGCGATTTCTTTTGTTCCATTTAATCGATAAATGCCAAAATCACGACATTGAAACTTTACTTTTTTTCATTTTTTTTTTTCACTTCTTGTCCGGATTCTAAAATGTCTCGTGCCATAGTAAGCGATAACTTCATCATCGCGGCCTGTGTACGTACAAGTACATGCAGGTGGTGGAACAGCATCATCGACACTGGGGTTGACGATTCGAATTTTCTTCACGCACAACAGAAATCGCACTGTCAACCGCCTTGCTTTCAGGTGGGTTTCTTCTATCTGAATCCTGATCCACAAAGGAGGAATCATCTCGCTTTGAATCCTCTTCATCCTCATACGGAACGCCAGCTGAAAAGAATTGAGTGTATACTAAACACAAAATAAATATTAAAATTTACTGAAGATGGAAATGATGTGCTTAAAAATATTTTCAATAAAAGACTTTTGTCTGAAACGTTCTATTAATCCTATTAAACAAAGCGGATTTTAAAAATATTTTTCAATAAACATATATAATTGATTTTTCGTGTAATCTTTCACACTTAGATTACCATGAAAATATTTTAGAAATTTTTACGAAACTCTTAAAACAAAATATTTTATGACCAATATATTAAAATATTTATATGTGTTGACTCGTGGCTGAGTGGCAACACACAGCGATGGTGAGAATTAAGGTGGAGGTTCAATCCATTGGCGGCTATGTTGTAGACACTGTTTCGAAAACGATGACACTCGATATCGTTTGTGATGTTCCGCATCTTGCCTCGATAGTCGTTCTACCAAGTGGGAGTTTCTCGGGTTTATTCCCACATGATGCGCAAATATAGGATAGTTCCCCTAAGAGTTTTCCTGAATGGGCATTGCCCTCCCTCTTCAGAATCGCGAAACCAAGTCAGACTTCTACCTACTGGTGCTCCGCCACAACATAAGCTGACCCCCCTTTTCCTCCTTCCTTGAGAATACACGTTGTCTCGGCCTAGATGTTGCTGTCGACCACGTTAAATAATATATATATATATATATATATTAATATGAAACAACTTTTTTTTTTTTTGTCCCGTGCAGCATATAAAATTGAGGTTCTTTTATGAATGGAAAAAAAACTATATAGTTAATTGTAATTTTTTTTTTTTTTGCAGAACGAATTTACATTAAACTTGTTCTCTCTGGCGCAACTCATGCGCAATAGGATAAAAGACATAAAAAAAAAAATATGACAAAATAAATGATTTCATAACGAAATACTCGTACTTACAGAAATTATGCTTGAATATAAAACAACTACGCTTAATTAAACAAATTTGTCGTCTATGAATTTAAATGTATATCTAAACAGTTTCAAAAATTTATCGCACTGATCCTGCAAAATACTCAGAGGGAACTTGTAGAGGAAAGAAATTTTCATTTCCCAAAAATTTCAGTACGCTTGAGATACAGAAATTAAGCGACATAGGAAAAATATTGGAAGACATTCACATTTCTGAACCACTCTCGAACTCAATGGAATATTATCCATAAGGCATTCCTTACGTTCAAAGAAAGACTTTTGCAGCGCAAGATATATTTGATTTACGAGAATTTTCAAGTACTACATTAACACTATTACTCTCATGTCCATAAATTAAGGATAATGAAGTTCAGGCAAAGTAAGAGACAGAAGCAAAACAAATTTGACTTATTTGTAAAGTCTATTTATTAAAAAAGGTAAAGAGCAAAAAAGATGCTATATGTTTGACATAATTAATAAAATTGCGATTTTTACTCCCTGGAGCAAATTTCAAAAAGAACTTATTTACAAAAACAATATAACATGGTTAGTATGATGGTTAATATGGAGTATGTCTCCCGAACGATGCAATACAGGCCTTACAACGCCTAGGCATGCTAAGTATTAAATTATCAATCTGATCTTGGGGAATATTATACCACTCATCAAGCAATGCCCTCCGAAGTTCCGGTTGACAGATGAGAGGGGGTTGACGGGCTGCAATTCGTCGGCCAAGCATATCCCGCACATGCTCTTTGGGATTCAATTCCGGTAAGTATGATGGCCAATCCATACGGGTGATATCCTCCAATTGAAGGCATTCGTCTACAATGTCTGCACGGTGAGCACGGGCTTTGTCATCCATAAACAGAAATTCAGCACCCATGGCGCCCCGAAACAAACATACATGTTGTTCCAGAATGACATCCCGATAGATGTGGCCTGTCATCGTTACACTCTGAACATGCAGGTCAGTTCTGGAACCAAGAATAATTCCTCCCCAAACGAGCCATCCTGCACCACCGTAACGGTGTGGTTCAATGGTGTTCTCTTGGTGGTAACGGGTACCTGGCGCTCTCCATATGAAAGTCCGGCGAGAATCAGACTGCAAACTAAACCTGGACTCGTCGGAAAACATCACACCAGCCCACTGTTGCGGTGTCCACAATACATGCTCTCTACTCCAGGTTAATCGCAGGCGACAGTGAGTTGTGATAAGTGGAACACATCTGACAGGCCTACGAGCATATAGACCAATGTGAACTAAGCGTCTGTACACGGTCTGCCTTGAAACTGTCGTACCGGTAGCTGAAGAGAGCTGACGAGACAGGTCTGATGCTGTGCTCCGTCTGTTTCTTTTAGCAGTAACTGCTAAATACCGGTCCTCATTCGGCGTTGTAACTCGTGGGCGACCTGTGCTGTAACATCTACTCCCATTACCATGATCTTGGAATCGTTGCCAAAGCCTGGAGATGACACTCTGGGCGATTCCAAGTTCCTCGAATTCTTCCAGCTGGGTACGTCCACATTCCAGTCGTCCGATAATTCTACCACGTAAAAAATCATCCAAATGCTTCCTTTGCGCCATAACTGTGCGGTTATTGCACTGAAAGGCTTTTAAAGCGCTTGTGAACAATTTTACTTCTTTGCCACCATTCCTTATATACTCCTCTCTTACACTCGTCATTGTGACGTACTATCCGCGCCATCTGGTGGTTTCCTGTAATTTGCATATTCTTCTCCAAGATGTGTGTGATAATTCTACAGGTGAAATTTTTCTTTTAGAGTTCAATTTCTGTGTGATTCTGAATTATCCTTAATTTATGGACATGAGTGTACATTAAATCAAATGTTTTAAATATCGAAATTTTATGCTATACGAAATTAGAAATTACTTAGCGCCGTGCAATAAATCCTCTTGTGATCAATCTATATACAAAACATTACGTTCCCAAATAAAAAAAAAAAATTAATAATTTTCAAACATTAATGTTTTGAATTTTCGATTAAAATAGCTGTTGAGTACATTTATATTAAAATATCTTATCTTGAAATGAACACAGTTTTAGTATGTTGCATAAAAAAATGAACGTTATTTTCCTTACAATACCGTAATCTCTACAATTGTTGAATAGACGATTTCATTGAATATCAGTTTGGAATTATTAACTTTTTATTTTAGTGTAGAATTCATTAATTTTTTAAAAACGTATTTAAAATCCATTGAGCATAAAAGTACATTAAACCAGCATATGCCCAATAGGAAAACTAAATTGGAGAACATTAATATATGTGAGGAAAAAGGCTTATGAAATTGCTTACCATAACAATCTTGGGGAAATGGCTCTAACGACATCGTTAACTGATTCCGTACATTAAATTAATTGTATGAATAATTTTACGACAGTATTTTTCACCAATCTTTTAATTTAAAAGAAATTCAAATTAAGTTTTTTAATAAATTTCAGTTTATTTCAAAACTATTTTCTTCCTCTAATAATTGTTTTTTGGTGCTTTAATTACACATTTTTTTAATTCACTAAAAATAGTTTATTATAAACTTTTGAAATTAAATTACTGTACTGGACACGATTTTGATGTACTTTTGCCAATTGGATTCTTATTAAAAATAAAAGTAACAAGTATTAATAATAAATTTTGAGAAACTTTCATACTTTCGTTCTGAATGTATCATGTCATTTTTAAGTGTATTTGTTTTAGAGTAAGTCAATGCTTGATAAATTGTTATTGATAATGAATTGGTAAGTGATTACTGATGATGAATAGGTAAGTCATTCCTTTTCATTAAAATATAAGAAAATGTTTAATTCATATTCAATTAAAAAAAAAAAAGCAGAAATAAGACTTTTAAGCAAATACTACGTCAGTTGAATTTCACAAAGTATAAAGACGAATATAGAATATTTCTTCAATAAAGCAATATAAAAAACTAATTATGATAATCCCGTCTGATGTTTAATCCTCATAATCCAAAAGTACAACATTGTTTACGAAGATTCTAAGTATATGTAAATATTTAGCAATATTTGAATAGAGAAATAATTCTTGGTGTTAAAAAATTAAATTACCATTTTAATATTAGCCAATTAAAGTAATCTTAGCGCAATGAATACTTTATATCTTTGATGCTTTCATACAGAATACAGACATTAATGTGGAACTTTGCTCCATAATATCATACCTCAAGGCCTAAAATTAGAACTACAATTTGGAATTTCTGAAGATGGAAAAATAGACCCAATTAAATTTTTGCTCTATTTCAGTTGTTCATATATATATTAAAATTTTTTCAGCTTCAAAAAAAAAAAAATTTCAAAATTAAAAATCAACAAATCACTTTAAAAAAATTAAAATTAATAAACAAATTATTTCCTTTCCTTTATTTTTCACAAAACGTTAAAAACAGAATGCGAAAGATCGTAAGTTTTCCGAGACGAACTCAATAAGCAATATTTTCAATTTTCTAGAAACACTTGGAGTGCGATTCCACAAGAACGTAGCAGTCAGAAAAATTAAAACATATTGTAGAAGCTTGGTCTGGTCTTGAAGTGACACTGAAAAAATACAATTCCAAAGCTGTTTGAAAGCTCGAAACGGAAATTCACAATTGCATTAAGTAGGAAACAGCACATTAAGACCTTCAACGGCGTTGTCGCAGGCAGATTGTATGGGAAAAACGTATGGTAGTAAGATTGCACAGAACTACAACTATCGGAATCAGTTCAAGCAGACAGTTTGGAAAAGAAAAAGTGCAGAGAATAGATATATGCATTCACATAAATGTGAGGAACAGCGGACATGTAGTTTATCATCCGCAGATTTAAAGAAGCTGACACTGTCAGATATATGCATAGGCAAGGACTTCTCGAATCCTCGTTCTTATGTGATTCACACAGCATCTAATCTACTTCCGACATCTTGCCTCTTAGCTAAAAGGCTCAAATGACATTTTATTTAAACGCTGTGTAAATGCATATGCAAGGGAAATCTCGTCTACAATTCCCCTCCGTTATTTTGAATTCTGGTCCTTTAATGAATGGTATTTTCAGCATTTCAAAACCTTATAGATTCCCTGTATAAACGTATACACTTTATACTCTTACAATATGTATTATTTTTATTTACACGAAAAAACAAATAAGGAGATTCAATACGATATTCGGAAATTTTTTATTTATACGAAAAAAGGAGATTCATTACGATATTCAATATCTGTTTCCAATTCATTGGGCAATATCTGTCTAAATAAAAGAAATTATATAAACATGAAATAAACCTACTTGCAATAATACATTTCCCATTGAAATACATTTTTTGAAAAAAAAAAAAATTTTTTTTTGTCAGAAGAATCACTCGATTCAAATCTTCATTTATAATTACGCTCATAATTAAGAATAGTTTGTTTTCCATAAGAATGTGGGTGCTCTGAATTTAAAGACACATTTATGTTTGTTGTTAAAAAGTAATTGAATCGATGTCTGCTATTATCTTGTGTTGCAGAATCCCTGGCAGCTCCCTCTCGTGATGCACCAGCACGACGTCGTCCAAGACAGGTGGACCAGGAGCACCGTCGTCATCCCCTGGTGGTAAGTCCACAGGTAAGTGTCCTCTACAACCTGTTTTGCGCTATGACGAGTTCTACTTTTACGATGGAACATTGAAATGAATTGACACTTCTACGTTACGCTCATTTAGTGAGTGTCTCATCCACTGAGTACCAGAATTCGAAAATGTGTCAAAAAGTTCCGTAATCAAATATCACATTTCATCAACTTTAAAAATATCATCTTGATTATAGAAAAGAGATAAGCAAGTTATTTAATTGTCAGAAACCTATTTCATAAATTTAATATTTTACTTGACTGGACTAAATAAATATTGAGGACAAAATTATTGAATTATATGCAATATATTAAAAATAATACGAATATAAATGATAATGGTAAAGAAAGTATAAAGCGAGATATGAAAATATTTTCATTTGATAAGTGCTGTCTGGCTCTTGAATTGTGATTGATGTAGATTTAAAGATACATTTTAAAACTTTTTTATTCAGAATCCAAATAACTTAATTATTTCATTCGAAGCATACATGGTGATTTTTCAAATTCAGTTTTTTAATTAAACGCATATAAAATAATAATAAAATGAGTTGCAAATGAAATATTATTTGAATTATGAGATTCAAAAAATTAAAATTTTCATTTGTTTAAATATTTCTATTATAATTATAGAAAGTAATTTTATGTGTTTAAGGAAAATACTTGTTCTAATCTTTAGACGGAAATATACTATTTAAATTTTTTTTTTCTATTTGTTCCGAGGTAACAACTATTAAATAGTCTTTTACTAAGCGTATCACAATTATTATATATCAAATTTAGATTGATATTATAAGAAAACATTGTAATCTGCGTTAATTGAAATGAATCAATGTTATATTTATCACTGTGAAAATTAATAACATTTTTAATTGTTCGGAAATTCAAATCTTAATTCACAGTTATAAATGGGTAAAATACTTCTAGATTTAGATTTAAGCATTTGAAATGAAAGGCAATTTCCAAATAATAACTATTTAATTTCAAGACACATAATATTTCGATAAGGTTGTTTTTAATAATACTATGAAGCTTGCTTTGAATTGTTTATATACTAATACACTCATGTCCATAAATTAAGGATAATGAAGTTCAGGCAAAGAGAAAGACAGAAGAAAAACAAATTTGACTTATTTGTAAAGTCTATTTATTAAACAAAAGGTAAAGAGCAAAAAAAGATGCTATATGTTTGACATAATTAATAAAAATTGCGATTTTTATTCTCTGGAGCAAATTTCAAAAAAAAACCTATTTACAAAAACAGTATAACATGGTTAGTATGATGGTTAATATGGAGTATGTCTCCCGGACTATGCAATACAGACCTTACAACACCAAGGCATGCTGAGTATCAAATTATCAATCTGATATTGGGGAATATTACACCACTCATCAAGCAATGCCCTCCGAAGTTCCGGTTGACAGGTGGGAGGCGGTTGACGGCTGCAATTCGTCGGCCAAGCATATCCCACACATGCTCTATTGGATTCAAGTCCGGAGAGTATGCTGGCCAATCCATACGGGTGATATCCTCCAATTGAAGGCATTCGTCTACAATGTTTGCACGGTGTGGACGGGCGTTGTCATCCATAAACAGAAATTCAGCACCCCATGGCGCCCCGAAACAATCGTACATGTTGTTCCAGAATGACATCCCGATAGATGTGGCCTGTCATCGTTACACTCTGAACATGCAGGTCAGTTCTGGAACCAAGAATAATTCCTCCCCAAACGAGCCATCCTGCACCGCCGTAACGGTGTCGTTCAATGGTGTTCTCTTGGTGGTAACGGGTACCTGGCGCTCTCCATATGAAAGTCCGGCGAGAATCAGACTGCAAACTAAACCTGGACTCGTCGGAAAACAACACACCAGACCACTGTTGCGGTGTCCACAATGCATGCTCTCTACTCCAGGTTAATCGCAGGCGACAGTGAGTTGCTTTAAGTGGAACACATCTGACAGGCCTACGAGCATATAGACCAATGTGCCCTAAGCGTCTGTACACGATCTGCCTTGAAACTGTCGTACCGGTAGCTGAAGAGAGCTGACGAGACAGGTCTGATGCTGTGCTCCGTCTGTTTTTTTTTTTTTTTTTTTTTTGCAGTAACTGCTAAATACCGGTCCTCATTCGGCGTTGTAACTCGGGGGCGACCTGTGCTGTAACATCTACTCACATTACCATCATCTTGGAATCGTTGCAAAGCCTGGAGATGACACTCTGGGCGATTCAAGTTCCTCGGATACTTCCAGCTGGGTACGTCAACATTCCAGTCGTCCGATAATTCTACCACGTAAAAATCATCCAAATGCTTCCTTTGCGTCATAACTATGCGGTTATTGCACTGAAAGGCTTTCAAAGCGCTTGTGAACAATTTTACTTCTTTGCCACCATTCCTTATATACTCCTCTCTTACACTCTCGTCATTGTGACGTACTATCCGCACCATCTGGTGGTTTCCTGCAATTTGCATATTCTTCTTCAAGATGTGTGTGATAATTCTACAGGTGAAATGTTTATTTTAGAGTTCAATTTCTGTGTGATTCTGAATTATCCTTAATTTATGGACATGAGTGTAAATAATTGAATAAAATTTCATGAATGATTTTATTTCTTTTACAGCCTCACCTGATGACCATGGATTGATAACATAGGGAAACGTTTATTTTTAATTGTTTATTTAAGTTTCAAAATTACATTTTCTGCAATGATTTTTTGGCTTCATATTTGCATACATCATTGAGGTGAGCTATTCGGTAATGCCATTCAAAATTATAAATTGAAACAACCATTTAGTTGTAAGTTAGATATTAAGGTAGTTAAGATTATAATTTAAGATTAGTTTATATTTATTATTATTATTATGAATATAAGTTCAAAATTCTTCGTTGCTGTATTTTTATTTATCTCATGAGTTACTACACATTACAGCAATACATTTTTGGCAATGCAATCCAAATTAATAGACTCACCTATCTCTCTCAATCTGCAATAAAGCCTATTCGATTGTTCCTCAATATAATTAACAGAGATCCACATCAGTTAATAAGAATAATCCATTTCCATATTGATTCCTCTCACCCTTCTTCAATAAAAACCTATTTTCTGTTACAGTTTTTCACTTTTTTTTCCAGATCTCTCATACACTTTCTTTTCTTCCATTTCTCGAATTGCTATCCTCTTTCTCTACTCCATTCTGACTTCATTGCATTTATTTTCACATTTCTGGCATTCCTCTCTGCATTCTTCCTCTGGCGTTTCGTTTGGTTTGGTTTTGATCGGTTTGCTTCCTTTTCTTTTTTCTCTGTGTAATCGTTTTCATTCTCTCTCCATCGCACTGTGTTTCTGCTATCCTTGACTCATTGAGATGTCCCAGTAGCTCTGCTTTCTACCAGTTCTGCTACGACGACACTTTTTTCCTTCAGTACACTACTGACAGCAACACGAAAAATTAATCCGATATACTTGCTCTGCCGTAATTCGATAGACATTCATCCCTCTTCATACACATACAAAAAAACCCTCCGGGGACTTATTTTTTTTTTATTTTAAAGGTCACAAAAGCTGTCTTTTTTAATTTTTGCAGCATTAGGATCTCGCGTTTTTACCACGAATTTGAAGAGCAGATTTTGTAATCTCTTTTGCGATTACAAAATCTGTTTTTGCTTAGGTTGAGTGGAATCAAATTAGGAGACTAGATGACTCGGTTTTAGAGGAGGCTTGGTATACTCATAAGCTTTTTTTTTTTTTTTTTTTAACGATTACAGAATTAATATACGATTCTTAAGTAATTTTGTCGAATTCGCTATCGAGGTGAAGAATTAAATTTTAATTAAAGTATCGCTTACTGAAAGCGTTTAAAGCATTCGTGCAGTTTACATGTGCAGTGTTTATTGCATTTTAATATTTTGTAAAAACCTGATTTTTATTCTCAGTTGTGAATATATAGTAAACGATTATTATGAAAGCTTTCCTTTTATGATAATTTTTTTTATGTGAAATATCAACAACAATATATTTCTTATCGAAATTAAGAGTTAAATTATCTGTATTTCATTTTTGTTAAATTAGAAAATCTTGTGCCATTTTTGTTTTAAAGAAAGGCTGCTTATATTTAACAGAGTATAGTATAAACTATATCAAGTTTAAGAGTGATTTAGTGGATAATTTTTGTGTAAAATTTCATTGCATATCATGATTTGCACCATGAAAGTCAGTTACTTTTTCAAATTCATTAAATTTTAAAAAAATAGAAAAAAAGTTACATATTGAAATGTTTCATTAGAAATTTAAACGTATAGTAAATGTTATAAGTCATTTTACTTTGTAAAAATTAGAAGGAATAAAAAAGTACGCCTCTTGCAATCGCTTAAGCCAGTTTACCAGGTCTCCTCTGAAGGTGGGGGCGAGGAACTGAGTAGTCCACCTCCTCGTGGTGTTCCTCGGGCAACGCCTGGCTAAAAGAACAAGGCGGCTGAGAGGGCCACTCATAAGAGATACTCACAAGATAGGATGCTTTCTTTTTTTAGATAGACAGAATAAGAAAAATTGAAAAGATCTCATGGGATAAGGATTCGTAGGAGGGTTTACGGAATGATAGAGTGGTTTATACAGGTTAGGAGGGATACTTATTGACTGATCTTCAAAGGATGATGGCTATTTGGAATGAGATCCCAGTAAACTCCAATTGCTCATGTGTGACTTTTTTTTTTCCACTTTCGAACTACTTTGTTTTTGTGTAAAAACATTCTCTGAAGGGAAATATACAAAAAAATATTCATAGATAACTGATGAGTACTTGAAATCGCTGCTGAAAAATTCCTCTAATAAATTTGATCCATAACTCCAAACAAATGTCAGTGGTTACATTAATCATCATTTATACCGTTTAGTTTCGTTCCGTAAATTGCCTGTGTACTTCACTTTATAAGTTTTTAGAAATCCACCAGATTGTTAAAATTGCTACTATCATTGATTACAGTTAAAAGACTTAATTTCGTTATGTAGGTTACATTATTGTGTTTCTTAATGGTCGTTACATAAATACAGGTTATTATTATTTTGTATAATTTACTTACATTACAATGCAATCGAAATAACCTGTGGCGACCGGATGGATGGTACTTGTGGACTGGTGTTAGCCCCTGGTCATTGTTTGGAGATCCCCTGCATTAGATCATTGGTAATTAACCCTTCAGCTAGTTGACGACGAGATTTTCATTGGAAACTATCAAGAATCGAACCTTCTTAGTGTTCACTGGCTTCCATTCAGCTATTGAGAGAGTATTGAAAGCTGATCTAGATTGGTTGAGGTATTTTTTTGAAGTTATTTTGAAGTCCCTGGGGGCTCCATCTCTGGTAGGACAGAGTAAATACAGTTGAAACAATGAAAATTGCCCTTTGTAATATATATTTATAAACATAATAAAAAAAATTTAATTGACAATCATAAACAAATAATAAAAAAAATTAAACTAAAATTTTGCGTGGACGTTTTAAATCATGATTGGGAACGTAGAGTCAATCACCTGGATTGCAGTATTTTCATGATTAACAAGTCTGTCAAAAAGTTAACAGAGATGTGTTTAAAAAAAAATCTTTTAAGGAAGAAATGTTAATAGCTTTATAGATATCAGAATTGCGCATGAACCATTTAGAAGGGGTCATTTGGCGGATAGTGATATTTTGTAACGTTTCAAGTGTTTTTAAATTAGATTTAGCAGCATAGGACCAGGCTTATACGTTGAGAATGAACATGATCAATATCTTCGTTGATTTGAAAAATAATTCAATATATAACTGAAATATTTTTGCTAAGCTTGGGCAGGGTGCGAATCCTGCACTGCCACCCTGGAGCGTTCATTTTAAAATATGGATTCAACCGTAGTCCAGCCTGGATGCTGCTTAGCTTGCTGCCTATTTGTCATTCGAGTAGCAGATGAGCCTTTCTTCTCACAATAACAACGACACTACATTTAACTAAGTTGTATTTTTAATTGCATCGTCAATAGATTTTAATGCTGATAGAGTACTTTCAATGCTCCAGTGAACAGCGCATAAACAATGTTACTGAAATATTTTTCATACTTATTCGTTATATTTTTAGTTATTCATGTTCATTATATTTTTATATGTCATATATAAATATTTTTCATACTTGTTTCTAAGTAGTTAAACTTTAGCCCAAAGTGTGCAAAAAATGACTGTAGAGCGACAAACCAAAGCAATTCTAAGTAGTTGATTATTTTATTGTGAAAGTAAAGTAATATATTTGTAGAAGTCGAAAGTTGATGTGAAATGAATGAATTTCTTCAAACCATATTTGTATATATATAATTTGACACAAGTATCGGCTGTTTTTAAATGACTAGCTTTTTTTTTATACTGAAGCTTACTGCCAGCTTTTAGATCGCAAATCGAGACCTGGTGATAAAAAAAAAGCATTACGTAACCTGATAAGTATGTAGCGACTGTTTATTAAAGATCCATTTCATAAATATTTTTGATTGCTGAATAGTTGCTTAAGTTAAAAGATGTATGATAAAAGATGTAGATGATGATCAAAACTAGTCTTAATTTAAAAATTTTAAACTTAAGAGACTAGACTTTATTTTCATTCTACTTAGTTTAAGTAGATATTTAGATTGTTTATTTTTTAAACTGTTTCATTATACAGTATTTTTAAATCGATGAACAGTAATTATTTTGGTACTATTTATGACCAGAAATTATCCGATATCTTATTTTTAAAGAGATCTTTAATATAAGTAGATACAAAAAAAAAAAATATTTACAAATACTTCTTAAGATCAGAGATGTAATGATGAAGTCTGGCAGAAATTTTCTTGTAAGAAATCCAAAGGTCACTAGAAAGATGAGATCCAGCTTGGTGTAATAATTTGAGTTTCTGTCTTAAAAGATTATTGCATCTATAATTCCACCAGGGGAGATTTTGACGGTTAGAGATTTCATGAAGTTTCCTGTTATTAAGGAGAGCATGAGTTAAGAATGTAAATCCAAATATGATGAAAAGGTGCGAACGTGGTTTTGCTCATCATGGAGTAAAAGATGAACTTTAGACAATAAAATGGTCGATCTGCAAATTTCTTGTGAAGAGGAAAGTGGAAGAGATGAGTATATCGGAAGATGATCACTTACAAAAGCATCGGAGTGAATAACGTAAGATATATTAGGGTTAATGTCTGCACTAGCGATGGCGAGATCAATAAGCGATGCAGAAGTTGGAGTAATACGAGTGGGAGTATTGGTATTAATAATATTTTAAATTCTGGAGAATCCAGTTGATCAGATTTCGGAACACGCTGTATAAGAGATGGATTAAAGAATGGGATGATGAGAATTAAAATCTCTGAAAATAATACAGTTTGAAGGAAGTTGCTGACAAATTGCATCCAGCAATTCAATGGTGAAAATACCCTTGGGAGAATAAATGTTAACAATAGTAAAATTTTTTTATGTGAAATATGAATTATAACCGCTTGAATTTCGTTATCAGAAAAGGGAAGATGGACAAAATTAGACTCTGCCAGAATTCTAGAATCGACAGCAATTAACTCCTCCTCTGTTTGTATTATCTGAATGATAGTTTTTATAAACTAATTTACCAGGCAAGGGAAAATAACCTTCGGAATTAAGAAATGTTACCTGTATTGCTAACATGGACATAGAAGAAAATATTGGATCAGAAAGGGACGTTTGGCTCGACTGCTACGAGCATTCCATTGTATCTCTTTAAACATTGTATTAGTCTTGACTAGAAAAGTTTATAAAGATTGATCAAATATTAATGAAATAAAAAAAAAAATAGCGAGCCTAAGATACAATTTTTAATTTTCAATATTAATAATTATGTTAAACGAGAAGTAAAGAAAGTTGAAGGATTACCCTGCTCTATTCGCCTTTTCCCCGTATAATCGAAGTCTTGCAAGGTTTCAAAATTTTGATTTTTGGTTCTAATTTTTTTTTATCTTTACCCAAAGAAACTGAATTTGTAATTGGAAGAAAAGTTTATCGCTTGATTTAAAGTAGCAAGACTTTTGTTGTTGTATTTTCTGTGAGTATTTTAAGCGATTCCTGGAAACTAAAAGCATGTGCCTGACATATTTCTTTAATAATATCTTGCGTTTCCATAGCTTGTTGTTGAAGTAATTTCTGCCTTCTTTATGTAATTGGAAGTAGATGCAATTTTTACTTTAGAAGAATACGAGTAACCTTTTGAAACGCGACAAAGTCTCCGAGCTTCTGTAAAGAAAGCCTGTTGAGTCTTAAACCGTAAAAACTTTTCCTCGGCTTTACGTTTAGGTCGGTTAATGTCGGTGGTCTTGTGTTCTTCACAGCAATATACACTTGGTATTTGTTCTGTGCACGAGTCCACAGGATGATTAGCGCTGCGGAATTGACAAACAAGGGACTTTTTACAATTAGAAGTGAAATGAGTGGCATTGACGGGGTTTCTCAAAAAACAGACAAGTTTTTGTTGAGTAAACCACAATGTTATGTATTTAGGCAAGATTGTACCCGGAATAGAAACTAAAACCGAGGTGGTGAAAGTCGGTGTTGCTTGTTCTCTGCAAATCTCTTGAGTTCCATGACATTCATTGTTTTACTTTTCTAATTCTAATGCAAGCTCTGAAAGTGTGATATGTCTGTTGGAATGTAGTGAAGCAGAAATCGAAGGTGGTGATCTTTTCGGGGTAAAGCGGTGCTTTGACCGTTATCATAGTGAGAGGTAGAAAAACGCATAAAATCGATATATTTCAAAGTGGTTATTTTAGAAAAATGTTTTCCTTTAAAACTCTGGTATGAGCTACTGGAATCGCGCCATTTGTCGCTTCAAATACGATAAGAAAAGAGCGAGATCCATTTTCGAAAGCCAAATGCAATTTTGAAATTATGTCCCGAGAAGAAATAAAGTAAGGTCTATTTACGAGGAAAAATCCATGATATTAGTATGAATGATTATTTGATTTGATGATATTTATCGAATTTATATTTACCATGAAAGGCTTACAGAACTTGGAATTCATTCCTATGAATTTAAATTTCTGCGTAAATTATATTACTAATATTAAATGAGAATTAGTATAGAGAAAAGAAATTTGACATGTTTTACAATAAATCGTAAGATAACCACATAATATTTGAAACATAGTTTAGAACAGTTTTTGATCTTGCCTCTGAAGAAATATAAATAAGATGTGTGTGCCTGTGTTTCAGTTCTGAACTTTAAATCTGATTGGATACAAGCTTACGATCTTTTTTGAAGTATTCTTTCGAGTGTTACGAATTCTTGACATTTTATCATACTATGCCTGAATAACCAAGTGAGATTAATGTTATTCCCTGAACTCTATCTCAACTTGTATGTATACTCAGAATTTCCTTTCAAATGTCATAAACCATATTTACTTTATACGTCTCAATCTTTTTTC
>BPLR01013472.1:0-36260 GCA_021605095.1 Caerostris extrusa | reverse complement strand
TTTTTCTCATTGACCGATTGTCCGAGTCCGGGTAATCTGGTTAGGTTTGGGACGACTGCTGAATGCTGCATTTCCCTGATAGAAGTGTCCGGCGGTTGGGTCCGGCTGACAGATAGCCACTCAATCAGGTCACGTCAGTTTTCCTTTTGCTGATATTTGTTTGCACGTTTAAGTGAAAATATTCTTGCATTTAATTGTCTTTGCTTATCTATGGTTGTGCTGTAGTTAATAGCCATGAAATGGAACGAACTATTCGTGACTTTTCACGGTTGCGACTACAGCTCAGAAGATCTTCGACGAAGGTTATAAAAAAAAATCGATATACAGTAGAACCTCTTTAAGTCGAACCTCGATAAGTCGAAAACCTCCAAAACTTGAAAACACTTTTTGTTCCCTTCCCTTCAAGCCCCAAAACCTCCATGACTCGAAATTTCAACCCTCTATATGTCAAAATAATGAGGCAATCCCCACAAGCCATTTTGGTATATAATTTTCCCTCTGTAACTCGAAAAAAAAAAAAAAATTGGACCGCTGTATCTCGAACATTAGCGATGTTTGATTTTATAACCTTTACAACTCGATACCTTTAAGGTTGTTTCGGAATTATTTTGATTTTTTTAGTGTAGTACATAATATAATTTTTAAGTTGCAAATAAACATGCTTATTACCTCTGTAACTCAATTTTTATTTATTTTACCTCTCTAACTCAAAATAAGTTAGAAAGAATCTAGACCTCTACAAGTCGAATATTTCCTTACAAAATCGCGTAAGTCGAAATCTCTATAACTCGAATTATTTGGCGTCTCCCTTGAAGTTCGACTGTACTATCCGGTACAGTCGACTGGTTCTACTGTACTATCAAATCTGTTTTTATGAACTCTTATTTTGAGTGAATCTCTTTTCGTGCCGTATAAGAAAAGAAATTGTCCATGAAGAAACCCAATTTGAATACAAAGTAATAAAAGAACTATCACACTCAAATTTATGGTTTCTAGAATTTATCTATAATCAATCAAATTTTATATACTAAAATAATCTATTTTTGTTCGATGCATATGAAGTGCACAAAAATTTTTTCAGTACTTTATTAATGCACGCATCAATATATACATGAGCCTGATGGCCGAGTGCCACAGGGTCGAGTCTCGGCTGAGCCATAGATGTTTGTAGTGGTACGGAATCCACTTTCAACCCTAGGTCCCAGTCTAATATGACGGTAGAGAGTTGGACGTAGGGCTGATACGGAGTAGTTCTTCTATGCTTTAGCATATTTCTCCTGTGTATAGCTTGGGCGTAGGTCTCCTGTTCCGGAATCTGCCAGTAGACAGATGACCATGGTTCAACATGGACTGTAGGTTCAGGTTAGTTATTGTAGTTAGTTCAATCACTGTAGTTAATTTAATCAACATGTATATCAATATCAGAATAATGTATACACATCAAAATCAGAATAATATATTTTTAATATACTTAATTTGATATAAATTTTTGAAAAACTTTATACATTTTCCTCCTTTGCATTGTACAGTCAAAATTGTTCAATCATATATTTTGATTCGTAGCATTCATTCAGACAAGATAATAATATCAAACGAATATTATATTTCTACAATAGGCATGTTAATGCTGTCGAACTAAAAAAAAAATATCAAAAAGCTGATGTCAAGAATATAAGTTCAAGACAATATTAGGTTTAGAAAATACAAACACATAACAAGACCTCAGCTATAAAATATTTAATTATTACTCTAGAAAAAAAAACCCAAATGTTCTTAGTTATTATTGAATATCATAAAAGTTATTAGTATTTATTTTTCAAAATTCGCTTGTTTTAGGGATACATTCAGAAAATCGCTAATCTCTTTGTATTTCATTCTATTTTTGTAATAACTTGAAAACAACAAGCAACAATTTTCTAATACATTATAATGGGGGAAAACATGAACTTTAAATAAATGTTCGCAAAATTAGAAGAACGAAAACATCAAAATGCTGATTTATTTAACGATTCCTTAAAATCAAAAATTAAAATCATTATATTTCTCTGAAATATGCATTAATGTTGTCGAACTAAAAAAAAACTGTCAAAACATTCTGCATTAGAAATAAAACAAGAACAGGCAGGTAGCAAAATATAAACTTCTATTTCTTCTTTTGACGGTTTCAAATAACACTAACCAAAGCATGAAAAATCCTCTAATCACTTCACGTTTTAGGTTCATTTAGCTAAAATCGCCTAAAATAAAAAGTCAAAGTAATGCCGATTAAAATAATTCAATGAGAAGACCTATTTCATTCCTAGTAATGTAATTTAGAACAAAAAAAAAAAAAAAAAAACGTCAAAGTAATGCCGATTTATTATTGAATAATTCACTTTCTCCTTTTGCTAAATAAGAAAGAACTGCATAAAATTCTTTCAAAAATCAAATATTAAATTTTTCTCAAAATGTACGTTAATGTTGTCGAAAAAAAAAAAAAAAAAAAAGACTCTAAAAAACCCTTTCAAAAATGTTAAAACACTGTTGCATTGGAAATAAATCTATAACATGACAAGGTAGGTATTGAAATATAAACTTCGCTTTCATCTTTTGGCGGTTTCAATGGACTCGAACCAAAGCATGAAAAACCTTCTAATCACTTTACGTTTAGGTTCATTTAGCAAGCTAAATCACCTATTTATACCCATCTTTTCTTCCGAGGGATCGCGCGGGATCTGCCCTGCGGCCATCCCTTTGTCCGGCTAATCCCTCCTTCTCCCGGATCCCATAATTTATCCCTGTGACCAACTGACCGCTGCTGCCTTTCAGGCCAGCCATTGGACTGAGGACATTAATGGCAGCTCTGCCATGCTGGATAAATAGGCTTGCAAAATATGGATTTTCCACCCTTTCTTGACGATCCTGCCCCCACCACCCCCATGAGTGGAACGAAACAAAGGGGTCGGGCAATTCAGTGATGGGTGTCGAATTCATGAGCAACACGCCCTGGATGTTTTATGGGCAGCGGGACGGTTACTTGACATTTGACCGTTCAGTACCGAATTATTTGTGCACGCCATGGCTGCGGTCAAATCGAGGGTGGTGGGTTGTTTATGAGCCGTGGATAAATATGTATCGGCGAGATGGAAGTGATATGAATAATGGCAATTTTTTGTCTAACGGTGTTTAATAGAGTGGGTTTTGACTTGGAAAGCTTTATTAGACGGAATGAAATCACAGCTGTTGAGATTATAATGAAGTAATGTTTTAAATTGTTTGCCTTGTATGCAGATGAAACTGTATGTAATTATATAATTGTTTCAGGGGTGTATAAATATTAACTAATTAAATAGAAATTATGAATTAATCAACTTTTCTTTTATAATAGAATGCAGAAAAATAAAATGTGCCTTTTATTACAATAAGATTGAATTTTTGCAAATCGTCTTTTGAGGGGTAAAAATTGATTAATTTTTTTTAGCAAAAAAAAAAAAAAAAAAAAAAAAAAAAAAGTTCCTCTTTCTCATATTCGCTGAAATATATGTATAAAAATATTTTAATATTTTTAAAATTTTCATCTGCCTAGTATACAGATGAAATTGTATATAATTGCTTTAGGGGATGTATAAACATTAACTAAATAGATCGAAGTTATGAATTAATCAGTTCTTCTTTTAAAACAGAATATACCTTTTATTACAACAAGTTTGAATTTTGCAAAGTGTCTTTTGAGGGGAAAAAAAAGTGATTCATTTTATTTCACTTTTTTTTTTTAAATCAAAAGGTTTTTTGTTTCTCATGTTTGCTAAAATATATGAATAAAGATATTTAAATATTTTTAAAATTTGATAACACGTTATTTTTTAAATAAAATATGAGTAGCTATAATATTTGATGATTTGTTGGGTTTTATTGTTGAAGAATTTTTTTTTTTAATATATATTCTATAATTTTTTTTATAAAAAAATTAACGCGTATAAATTTAGTTCTTTTTTTTTTTTTTCAATTACAATGTCTCAGTTAGTTTAACTTTAAGTATTTATGCATATTACAAGTCAAATATTCACAGTTATTAATATTAAATTTCTCATATGAAAAAATAAGCATGGTCAATAAATATGTTAAAATATCAATGAAGTAAAAAATTATAATTTAATAATTTAATATTTAAAAATTTGATTTGTAATTTTTTTTTTAGAATAAAATATAAGTAATTATGATATTTGATGATTTGTCATGAAACATTGTTGAAGAATTTTGTAATGCATGTTCTCCTACAATTTTTTATATAAAAATAAATTAAAGCATGTAAGTTAGATTTAGTTTTTCTTTCTTTTCACTCACGATTTCTCTAATTAGTTTAATTTGAAGTATTTATATGCATTCTCACAAAAATAGCCATGGTAAATGAACATGATAAGATAGATAAAATACCAATGAAATTGATAAAATTTATAATTAATAATATTTGCTAAATATAATTCATGAAACTTTTAAATAATAAAGAAAATTGTATATCAATTACTAATTACATGCATTGAATTAATAGTATTGGCTCGTAATAGTGATAATGAAATGCTTACTGGCAATAAATTTTTATTGATTGTATTTTAAAAGTAAGAACACTTTTCACAAAGCGCTTTTGACACACAATTAAAATAATAAATCACAGAAAATTTCTATTTGAGCTATAATCAACAATGAAAAGATTTCACTCCTTTTAAAATCCATTAATTTTTTTCCGTCATATTCCGAAGCATAATCAACTTAAATAGGAAATGATTCATTTATCTCCTCATTTATATTAAATCTGATTCTCTCAGTGACTCTTTTCTTGAATCCTCCTATCTTTTACACCAACAATTGCTTCATTTTCACGCCAAATTCGCCACATTGTGCAAACTCTCGTAATTAATGACTCCAACCAACCATTTACTATATTTTTCACTCTACTTATCACTGGATACAGAAGTTTAGGCGATGAATTAATCTTCATTCTCGCTTTGCTGCTGAGTTTGCATGCATCCTTTATTCTTCCCGCATTCTCGCCACTCATTTGTCGCCAACGTTATGATTTGGTGACTCGTAAAAACAATTTTTCTTCTTCATTTTGGCGACTAACACCAACTAATTCACCCCTTTGTTCTTGCCAAGCGTTGCGCTTGGCATGGCATTTGGCTTCCATTTTCCACCAGAACAGAGTCTCTCTGTTCAGACCGCCGAAGCATTTGGCGGCAAATTTCTCGCGCGGATGCCACTGAAGGGGTGATTTCGAAAGCCCACCCTCCTTCGATATTTACCCCAATCCTCTCCACCCCCGCCAAACCAAAAGATGCCCTCCCCCCCCCCCCATCCCAGTCTTGCCTCTTGAACAATCTCCACATTGAGCAAGCTTCTCCATGCATAAAAGATTAGGCACCTAATGGCCCCCGTATTCTGATGAAAAGGCGAGTTCCCTTGCTTCTAATGATCCCCACTGTGCTCTTCATCCTCCTCGTGAAGATGAGCGGAGGATGGGGAGGAAGAGATACAAAGAGAGAGAAGGCAAGAAAGGCTGAATCTTCCGCTTGCACTTGTTAAATTACTGTCTACCATCCATGCAAATTAATTGAGGTAGCACAAATGCGTGTCGTTAACTGTAAATTGTCCGAAACGTATGTAATCTGTTTTCCATGTAGTAATTCGCGACAAACTGGATTATTTATGCTAATGAGAAAAGATGATGCGACTTCTCCCAGAAAATGGGATGAGAGAAAGAGGAATGGGAAAGATTCTTATTGATTTCCTTCTTAACCGAGTGGCTTTCGTGTTCTATTTTATAGATTTATGGCGAGTTTTGTCAAATTAACTTTGACATAGTTTTCCAGATAAGAGACCGCGGCGAATTTTCTGAACAAGGAAATTACAGGAACACCTGTCTGATGAACATAATAAAGAAGATTGGATTTTTAACAAGATACTTTAATTGCCCAAATTCCTGTATTAAAAAGTTAGAGAAATAAAAATTCATCAGTTTTTTAACTCTTATCTAGTAACATCTTATTCCCGTGTAGAAAGTGTAGAATTCCTGAAAATTTCTAATTAAACCAAGGTTAATGAGAAATATTTTGAGATTAAATTCATTATGTAAAATAAATAATCTTCAGTTTCAATTTTTTTTTAAATTTAATTTATTTATTTATTATTATTATTATTATTCTAGATGACTAATATAAGGTATAAGGTTAAGTTTTGGTGGTTATGAAAGTATAAGGTTAAGTTTTGTTTCATTTTTTAAATGAAAAAAATATCTTTGCGAAGGAGAAAATTAAACTTTTAACAGTATTTAACTCTTTTAAACTTCAAATCAAGAACTTTTCTTAAGGTTTAGAAACTCCTATATCTTAGAATTGTTTTAAAATCATTTTTAAAAAAATTGTTCTAGAACCATTTCAATAAAAAAAATATTTTAAAAACATTTCACTAAAATTTGCCTTAGAAACATTTAAAAACTGTTTTAGAACCATTTAAATTAAAAAAATTGTTTTAAAACAAACTTTCATTTCAACAAAATTTGTTTTAGAAACATTTAAAAACACTGTTTTCGAACCATTTCAATTAAAAAATTGTTTAAAAACCATTTCAATAAAATTTGTTTTAGAAACATTTTAAAAAAACTGTTTTAGAGCCATTTCAATAAATGAAATTGTTTTAAAAAAATTTCAACAAAATTTGTTTTAGAAATATTTAAAAAAAATTGTTTGAACCATTTAAAAAAATTTTTTTTTTTTTGTTTTAAAACCATTTCAATACAAAATTTGTTTTAAAACCATTTAAATAGAAAATGTGTTTTCGAATCATTTAAATTAAAATGGTTATAGGACCATTTCAATAAAATAATGTTTTAGAAGCATTTAAAAAAAAAATTTTGTTTTAGAACCATTTAAATAAAAAAAATTGTTTTAGAGCCATTTCAATAAAAAACTATTACTTTAAAAAAATATTTTATAAAACGACTTTATTGAATAAAAATGGTTTTAGAAAACGATTTCAATAAAAAAATGTTTTTAAAGAGTGATTTCAATAGCGAATTGTTTTAGACTTCTTTAATAATATCAAGAAAGATAAAGATCTATGTTAACACTGTAATACAATCAAATCAAATAAAGCACACTTTTTAAAATAAGTTTTTAATAATTAGAATTTGCTGTGCAAACATAATTTCATATATAAACACATACAACAAATATAGCCAAATCTTCAAAATGAAATTTAACAATAATAATGATAATAAAGAAAATAATTAAAAAAAAAACGTTTAAGTTGAAGTAGCTTAATAAAAATGCCCATGAATATAAAAACTTGAGTTAATGATGGAAAGTTCAGTTAAAATTTAGTCTGGAGTAACCTTAATTGCTTCACATGTTTTTATAAAGAATTATTGTAACAAGTATGTTAAACCTAAAAGACATTTGTTATAATTACGGCAATTAATTAATAGACAATTATTATAACAAATGTTTTTGGATTTGTTACAATAATTCTTTATAAAAAACACGTGAAGCAATTAAAGTAACTCCAGATTAAATTTGAACTGAACTTATCATCATCATACTTCAAGTTTTTATATTCATCACTAGAAATTTTCATTAAGAAACTTGACTAGCGTTTAGTTATGATTTAGAGTCTTTAAAGAAGTTTCCAACCGAGAAAACAGATTTTTAAGAAAGGCTTTCCAGGACTCTTTAAATTGCCAATGGATTCGAAAGTGTGGACGCAAGCACAGTGGAGTATGATGGATGTGTCAGGAAAACCCCGTCTCGATTGCATCGAAAAATACAAACAAACCCCAACAAAACAAATTATTCTCTCCACCCCCACCCCCCACCCCTCCCCCCTTTTTTTCTATCTGAATGGGCATTTTAGGTCTCCCTCCCTCGAAAAAATCCACAGAAGGACAGTGTAGAAGAAGTTGGAAAACCACATTATTGCCATGGCTGAAAACTTGACTGCCGATTGTATTTGGTCGTTGATTGGAAACTAATGGTGGAAGGATTTTTATTTGGGACTCATTCGTTTTTCCTTGCCAGAGCTCTTCTTAGGTCCTTTTCTTTAAGTTTTTTTTTTCTTTTACCATTTCTTTTTCTTTACTTTTTTTTTTCTTTTGTTCCCCCCAAATCGGCTGGGTGGGGGTGTGTTCGAATAGCCTTAAACTCGTCGCCACTGATGCTAAAAAACTAGTCGATTGTTAAAATAGCCCGCCTGTGACGATAAATCGCAGAGGTTTGGTGTTTTTGTAAGGCCTTTATTTTCATTTATTTTTTTTTTTTTATGTAACTTGGTACTTCTAATATCATTTTACAGAGAGAAAGTATTTTTTTAATTCTTTATATATTTTTCTCTTCTTCAAGTAAAGGAACAACTGGGAAAGAAAAAAAAATTGTATTAAAACGCAAGAAAAGGCAAGTTTTTCATTTTCATTTTCAATTTCGCATGAGGAAACACGGAGTATGACAAAACTTATCGGACGTTCAATACGTTGGGCGTATACTTCCGTACCCGCCACAAAAGAAAAGAAAATATTACTCTTTTTTCTTCCTTCATTTCTTTCTTTTTTCTTTTTTTGTGTGTGTGTTCTTTTACATGGATAATCACGTCTCATTGAATACGGCGGAAATTTTTACGTGTAATTGAATTTTCTGCAAATATTCCTTGTGTTCCTATGTGTGTATGCCCTTTTGCTATTTTTACTCAGTTTTTTTAATTTAGGTTAAAAAGATGAATTAGGGGAGCAGGAAGGCCATGGCAGATTTATTGTCGCTCGCTATGTTGATCACAGAAAAGTTTGCCGTTAAAATTTCCCTTCATTAAAAGACATATCTTCCACTTCGATTCTTCGTTCCACGTACCAGGAATAGCAAAATTAAAGAAATGGAATGAGAAAAAGAGACAGAAAAAAATGTTGCATATGTGAGTGAATGCACGGGAAATGATTTCAATCAGAGCAGAAAAAGTCACTTAAATCAGAAATATTTTGCTTAAAATAAATTATGCGTTAAGTAAAGATTCTTCGTCATTCTCCGGAAGAATTACATCGGACATGAAGACTGAACTTTTCCAATTTATTAAAATTAATAGGTGAAACTCACAAAAGGTTTTCTTATGCTAGTTCATTACAGTTCAAAAGTTCATACGATTTTTCTTGTGATACATCAGTGAGCATGTTTTCATTTACATATATCGCGTACAGGAAGACTACTTTATACTCTAACGTCTTGGTCTATACTAGACCTATAACGATTTCAAGAAGACGTCCACTTTCAGATTCATGGGAACACTTTGATTTTTTTTTACAAATATTTTATATTCTATTTACAAAAAAAAAAAAAAAAAAAAAAAAATGACAACTAAAGATACAGTAGAACCTCTTTAAGTCGAGCCTTGATAAATCGAAAACCTCCAGAACTCGAAAAAATTTTGTTCCCTTCACTTTCAAGCCCCAAAACCTCCATGACTCGAAATTTCAACCCTCTATAAGTCGAAATAATTAGTCAATCCCCACAAGCCATTTTGATATGCATTTTCCCTCCGTAACTCAAAAAAAAATTGGACCTCTGTATCTCGAACATTAGCAATGTTTCATTTAAGAACCTCTTTTTACAACCTATACAACTCGATCATTTGAAACTAATTACCTCTATAGCTCAAGAAAAATAAGTTACCGATTTTAAGGATTTGCCGATAATTTTTTGTCATTGTTTCTTAGAAAACAATGTATGAGTATATAGTAAATAGAATAACCAATTCTCTGAAATATTCTTATTATAATTCTTATTCTCATAATTCTTATTATTGCTATTGATTTCATTTGAACTCAAGCAAATCTTTTGTTAAGATAGAGAACGATCTAATTGTCTAAAGCAAAAAAAAAAAAAAAAATAATAATAATAACTGACTTTTTAATACATAATATTTTTAATTTTAAGGTTGTTTTAGAATCATTTTTATTTTTTATTGTAGTACATAATATAACTTTTAAGTTGCAAATAAACATGTTTATTACCTCTGTAACTCGAATTTGTATTTATTTTATCTCTCTAGTTCAAAATAAGTTAGAAAGAATCTAAACCTCTATAAGTCGAATATTTCCTTACAAAATCATCGTAAGTCGAAATCCTCCATAAGTCGAAAACTCTATAACTCGAATTATTTGGCGTCTCCCTTGAAGTTCTACTGTAATTTGATTCACAAGTTCAGTTCACTCCAAGATCGGAGATTTTCAGAGTTCTCAATTCTACGACGAATCTATTTCACCAGGTCTGCGCACAGACCTTAATTATCACATGGCGTGATACACGGAACTACAAAAAAAAAAAAAAAAAAATAAAGATCACTTTGAAAATAGGCGAAAACTCTGACCTGTTCAGTCACTTCAGAGAAAAAGACAACACTTCTTGCAACAACTCATGGTTCAGTCTATATTCCATCCGTGATTGTTTCGACTCATGAAGGTCTCACAGGCAACCCCTAATTCCATGTGGTCTCGTTATCCATGACACTGAATATTTTATATCAAATTTGAATGACAGGTTGTTCTCATTAGTACCAAAACACTAATTTAATGTAATATAGCTATCCCCGAACATTGCTTATCTGCTGTCAAATTTGAGTGATAAGCTGTTATTATGTACTTGTTAAAAATATACATTCCTCTCTCTGGGAACGAAATGCGACAACTCTTCCCGTGGTAAAAATGCTACAACATATATGTTCATCTGCATTTATCTTCTACGAGAAGACTACCCCTCTTGTATGTGTCCTATGAGGAAAAAGCTAGAAACCTTCTAACTACCCTGAAATTCAAGGCCCTGATGGACAGTTAAATCATGGTTCAAAAGCTCACTGATTTCTTTTGTGACATCAGGGGGCTTGATTTACATACATCAAGGACAGGAAGACTACTTTTTCATGTATATTCATTTATATATATCTTCTACGGGAAGACTCATATCTCGTATGTCCTATGTCCTATGAGGAAAACCTAGAAACCTCCAATTAAGAACCTGAGTGTCAACGCAAGGCGCTTTAGACGTTCAAATGATGGACAGCCAAAACCATGGTTCAAAAGTTCATGTGACATCAGTGGGCATGGGTTTCATTTACATATATCACAAATAGAAAGACTACTTTACATATATATTCATTTACATATATCTTCTGAAGACTACCCCTCTTGTACGTATCCTATGAGAAAAACCGAGAAACCTCCAACTAAGTGTAACCTGAGTGTCAATGGAAGACGCTGATAGACATTGCTTTAATAGCCGTAGAGTTTCCTCGATTCTGAAAGTAATAACTGAAACGAATGCCACCAGCGGATTCGAACCTGGGACCTTGCACACACAGCTATGCATGCAATCACTGAAATGGACATTTTTTTCACTTAAAAATATAATTTAAATGGACAAGATAAATAAATAATTAAAAATATGCAATATAAAGGAGCAATTAAAAATTTATCTTGCATGATAAAATAAATGTTAAAAAATTAGCAATTAAATAATGGAGATTTAATTTTAATAATAAATAATCATAGCAATAACTAAATTTTTAATAATGGAAAATAAATTTAGATAATAATTAGTAGTGAAAATTTAAATAATGGAATTTTTTTATTAATAATAAATAATTATAACTGAATCTATGATAATGTAAATTAATTTTATATAATAATTAATAATGGAATTTTAATTTTAATAATAAATAATAATAATAATTAAATTTATAATACTGAAAATTAAATTTAAATAATAATTAATAGTGGAAATTTAATTTTAATAATAAATAATAATAAAAATTTATAATAATTTAAAATAAATTTAAAAATTAATAGTGGAAATTTAATTTCAATAATATATAATAATAAGAACTAAATTTATAATTTTGCTTGATAGTAATTAATAATGGACAAATTAAATATAGATAAATTTATAATTTTGTAAATTAATAAATTAATAATGAAAATTTACTTCCAATAATAAGTAATAATAATTAAATTTATAATAATGCAAATAAAATTTAAATAATAATTAATAACGGAAATTTAATTTTTTAAAATATGCAATTACGAAAAAAAGTAGCTATATTTTTTCTTACTTTTTGCTCTTGAATTAATGATCTGATCCGTGGCTTTTAGAATTTTTCCGAAAACACTTTCTTTCTAGAACTTTGGAACCGGATTTCACTTTAAAAAAAAGGGAATAAAATTATAATTCGGTTTTCTGTTCAAAATATAATAAAAAATGTATATAAATATACAAATAGATTAGAGATTGAATATAGTTATATTGTTTGCATAATCATAACGATTTATTGATATTTTTTTTTCTAATTCATTTAAAATATAACCTTTCCTTTTATGAATTAAAATACAAAAATAAAAATAAATACATTTTTATGCATATCAATATAAATTTTTTTAGAAAAGATAACAGGAAAAAAAAAAAAAAAAAACTTGGAATGCGTACATGATTGAAATATTTAATTCTGATATCTAAAAATTTTTAACTTCTTAATAACAAAAATTATTAAATAAGTAATTTTTAATAATAATAATTTAAATAGTTATTAATTAATGTCTACCAATATTCTTTTAAATACTCTTTATCTTTGATTTATTTTATTTGAAAATCTCATAGATTTTTGGTACTGCAATAAGGAAAGATGAAAATATTCCTAATCGAGATCAACTTCGGAGTGCCAGTTCAAAAGTCTTTTCGCATAAAAATGTTGAATCAAAAATTTTTATATAACAATCAACTCAAGTCTTATTATCTTGTATGTTTAATATTCTGTTAATGATAACAGAAACTAAAAATAATCAGTAGCTAACGTGTCAAATTTTCAAAATTAAGGACCGGAATTAATGCACCATTCTTCAAGCACTTTGTTCCGAGTCTAATTAACAATTTGTGTATTTAGTGAAATATAAAGAAGAAAATTGTTTTTCAGAATATAAGATTGTTTTATTCTGTTTTATTATTAATAAAACAGAAAAAGAATGCAAATTTTCATGATTTCTTTTTGGAAACCACCAAAACTTGTCTACTGTAAATCACAGATACCGATAGATACAGACCTTCCATAACTGCTATTCCTTGCAAAGCTGCATTATTGCCAACTTACAGCACAGTGACTTGATATTTTGAAATTTTCTTCAACATTTAAGCTTCTGATTATTATTTTTTTTTAAGACTAAATATTGAGGCATTAAAGTATTAAATAATTAACATTAAATTAACATTAACGTATTAAAATAATTACTACTTTTTGTTTTATTTATTAAACTCTTCATTATTTATTTATTTTTTTATTAATAAAACAGAAAAAAATGCAGTTTATTTATATTTATCTATTTATTTATTTATTATTTTTAATAAACAAATAAATAAATTTATTGCTATTATTATTTTTTTCGAAAAAAAAAAAAAAAAAATGTCTGGCGTCTGGTTGGCGACCGCTGTGCTAGACGTTCTTTGAACTGCAATTAATTACAATTTTGCCAACATATGCCACAATGGCTGAACATTTTTTAATTTTTCTTCAACATTTAAGGCTCTGATGATTATTTTATTTTACGTCAAATATTAAGGCTTAAAATAATTAATAATTTAATGCTATTTATAAAACACTTAAGGCTTAGAATATTATTATTTCTGATTATTAATAAAACAGGAAAAAAAAAAATGCAATTTATTTATATTTATTTATTTATTTATTTATTTATTATTTATCATTATTTATTTATTCTTATTTTTAAATAATTAATTAATTTATTATTAATTATAAAAAAAAATTATTATTATTATTATTTTACGAATCGTAAAATTTTTTTGTCTGGTGTCTGGTTGGTTGACCGCTGTACTAGACGTTCCTTGAATTGTTAATAGTTATCAATCTTGTTACTTTTAATTAATACAATTTATTTTATTTATTTATTATTTATCCTTATTTATTTATTATTTATCATTATTTATTTATTATTTATCATTATTTATTTATTCTTATTTTTAAATAATTAATTAATTTATTATTAATTCTAAAATTATTATTATTATTATTATTTTACGAATCGTAAAATGTTTTTGTCTGGTGTCTGGTTGGTTGACCGCTGTACTAGACGTTCCTTGAATTGTTAATAGTTAACAATCTTGTTACTTTACAATTTATTTTATTTATTTATTAATTATCATTATTTATTTATTCTTATTTTTAAATAATTATTTATTATTAATTCTGAAATTATTATTATTATTATTATTTTACGAATCGTAAAATTTTTTTGTCTGGTGTCTGGTTGGTTGACCGCTGTACTAGACGTTCCTTGAATTGTTAATAGTTAACAATCTTGTTACCTTTACAATTTATTTTATATTTATTTATTATTTATCATTATTTATTTATTTATTTATCATTATTTATTTATCATTTATCAAAAAAAATTATTTATTTATTTTCTTATTTTTTAAATAATTAATTAATTTATTATATTTATTATGAAATTATTATTTATTATTTATCATTATTTATTTATTTAATTTTGCGTAAAAAAATGTTTTTGTCTGGTGCCTGGTTGGTTGACCGCTGTACTAGACGTTCCTTGAATTGTTAGTAGTTAACAATCTTGTTACTTACCATACAATTTATTTTATTTATTTATTATTTATCATTATTTATTTATTATTTATCATTATTTATTTATTCTTATTTTTAAATAATTAATTAATTTATTATTAATTATGAAATTATTATTATTATTAATATTTTACGAATCGTAAAAAAATTTTTGTCTGGTGTCTGGTTGGTTGACCGCTGTACTAGACGTTCCTTGAACTGTTAATAGTTAACAATCTTGTTACCTTACAATACAATTTATGTATATTTATTTATGCATTTGTTTATTCATTATTTATTTATTTATTTTTTATGAATCATAAAAAATTGGTCCGGTGCTTGGTTAGTGACCGCTGTACTAGACGTTCCTTGAACTGTTAATAGTTAACAATCTTGCCACCTCACAACACAATGGCACAGCATTGTGTAATTTTCTTAAACGTTTAAGGCTTCAATTTGACTATCTTCGCATATAAATTTAGTGTTGCACAAATTAAATATTTTACACACGCTCGCATCACAAGTACGAAAGAGTTCCGATAATTGAACAATAATTTAACTAAATTTTTACCTGAGCTAATAAAGAACTCATAACTGACGCGTAACGAAACCATTTCTGCTTTACTTCCTTGATTGTTCAGCAGATTTGCGACAAATACCCTTATTTATGGCAATCGTTGTCAGCTTGCTTTTAGAAATATTACTATTACTTATCATTGCATCATTGGTTTGAATAATAGTTAAACGTGAGACACTGGTTTAGTTGTGTTGAAGGCAATGACCCTGAAATAAGAAGTGTTTTCAGAAGTGATTAAGGATTAGCAATGGAGGAATCAAAGAGTATTTCTAGGGAACACTTTCCTAAAACACAATACGAAATTTCTTTCTTCAGTATTTTTGAAAACTGAAATTGTCGTATTCGAAAATACGAGTTGATTTTGAAAATAGAGAAACATTCTTTAGCTTTATTAATTTCATGATTTATATAGTTGAATATAGCACCTGGGTGTGTGATGAATGGTGACTTGTATTTCTGATTGAGTTTTCGGTTTGATGCGTTTGATGACCAAATCGAACATTATGTCTATGCCTGTATTGGGTACATTGCATAAGTTGGGGGGAAGTGCTCTAGTTTTAGTGCAGAGAAAAGGGTGGGAATGTATTTTCAAAATACAGCTTTTAGCATTATTTATTCTAAATTGTGCGTAGCAAAATGCGAATGCAGTGTAACGTGCTCATGGTGGTACATCCCGGATTACACTGAAGTGCTACATATCTGTCATTCCTGTAACAAAAAATTTCAGTTAAGGATCTGGAATTTGACAATAACATATTTGAAAATGGACATCTAAGAGTCTTGAGCATTTTTTAATTAATATAATTATTATTATTATTATTGCCCGACTCATGGCTCAGAGGTGAAGTGCGTCGCTGGTGATCATTAGGGCTGAGGTTCAATCCGCTGGCGGCATTGTTGTAAATGCTGTTGCAAAAAACCAGGAGGATCGATGGCGTTTGGGATGCTCAACCTATTGCCTCGTGAGTCGGACTGCCTGGTAGGAGTTTTCAGGGTTTTCTACCATACGATACAGAAATGCTGGGTAATTCCCCTAAAACTCTTCCCGGAAGGCACTGTCCTCCATCTCCAGCTTCACGGAGCCAAATCAGACTTCTACTTACGGTTGCTCCATCATAATGGATGCTGCTCCTCTTTCTCTCCATCCATGAATGGATTATTCATGGGATGTCCGTCCACACTGCAGGACACTGAGGATTAGACACAACATTGTTAAGTTATTATTAATGATTAAGATCAAATTATTTTAAGGAACGTTTCAGTTAAAAAGTTTTTCAACGTTAAAAAGATAGCTTTTAATGGCTTCATATATTTATTAATGTGAATAAAGGATGACATTTGCTATCAATATTTTGCCCTTCCAGATTCAACATTTGTATTTGGCAGAATTTTCATTTATTTGACAGAATTTTCTTGTATTTGACGGAGTTTTTACCAAAGGATATCATTTCGATGTGCCAGTATTGCCGCCTATCAGAAAAATATGTTCTTGAGTAAAAAATAATAATATGTTCTTAATAACAGATTTGAAGCAGTCTTATATAAATGATAATGATGATGGAAATCGAACCAGTAATCCCTTCATCCTAAATAATAGTGATCCAAGTATAACAATTAACCTTAATTAGCTTCAGTACAGCTCAGCTAAAAATGTCTTAAAACCTCTGTAAGAAATGCATGAAACAGCAATAGCAACGAATAGATTGACAGAATTTTCTTGCATTTGACAGAACCTTTAATTTTTTAATACAAAAATCAATAGTTTTAAAAACTTATCATCGCTGCAGAGTATACGAATATCACATTTTCGCGAAAAAACCTTCAAATGCCATTATTAAATCTATCAATTCACTTCACAAAAAAGAGGGAATAGATTGATCATTTCAAGAAAATATTCTCTAACAACTAAAATAAATAATTGATTTCCCTCTTTAAATGAAATGTCAGCATTTTTTACAAGAAGAAAATAAATTACAAAATTAAATATTTTGAAACTTCAAATATATCTATCATACATCCATTGTCACAAAGCAATGAAACAATCATAAATTGCAAAATAAATATACGATCATAACCATTAGTTAACATAAAGCAAATTTAGAAAACAACACCATTCCATGACCATCGATTATCTCAAAATGACAAATTCCCATGTCGTTAATATCAGCACGAATTGATACATTCATAAGACGAGAAAAATAAAGAGCCTCATCTCAAGCTACAATTAGCGAATATAATAATCTTTCAAGCATTGCGCCCATCTCCATCACCAGAGATCCATACATCCCAAAAAGAACAATTTTTCATTTTTGTGTCATCGTTTCAAAAGCAATGTCCTGTTTCATTTTTCCCTACAATGTGGATGGAACACATAAAGTGGGATGGTAAGGAAGATCGATGTTCTTTTCTCATTATAATCTTCCCAAAATGAAGTATGGATTCTCATCATAATCATTACCATCCTGATCACCATCCTCCTCCTTTCCCCCAGACAAAGCAGGAATCATCAAAATTCAATCATTGTTTTGACCCATGTCGTTAGATATGCTTTTTTTTGTATTAATGATAACATTTTTGCACAGAAGGAGACCAATTAGGTTGCATTGAAACTCATTAATTCACGTTCTGCTTTCCGGCCCTTTGTTTGTCCCCGTCCGGTTAAAGTTTCCTTTTAGCGTTGGAAATCCTGGTTTAAACGGTTGTGAAAGGCAAAAATTCCTCTTCTCAGCAAGCAAAATGGTAGTAGAGTCGAAATGACAATAAATTATATATATTTATGCTCCAAAACGTAAAAATAGACAATGGTATACATATTTTCAGGCCTATTTGTAAAAGATTAATTGAAAGGAAAAAATACATTTTCTTTCTTTGGTATTTTTAAATCTTGTAAGAAGAAGAAAAAAAAATTGTATTCGTATACAGGAAGAAATTCCCATTATGTTATATACGTAGACAATAAATTGTGCATGTATTTATAAAATAAAATGTAAAAATAAATAAAGACATTTAAAAATGTATTTAAGAAAGTACATCATAAAACTATTTCATCGTTCTTCTTAGAAGTAATTTAACAGTGCTTTTCAGATTAGTGATCAGATAATCAGATTAGTGATCTAGATAAAAGAAATATGTAATATCATTTATGTATATGATGTATTTATTAAAAAAATGTAAAAATTAATAAGGATATTTAAAGCTATATTTAAGAAAGTGCATCATAAAAAATCTATTTCATCGTTTTCTTTATAAATAATTTACAGTGCATATTCATTGGTAAAGCGAAGTTAACGCGATGTCCTCTTTAACGAATCAGATTAGTGATCGAGTTAAAAAAAAAAGTATTATCATGTATGTATATCACATATTTATAAAAACGCATTTAAGAAAAATAATTATGTTTAAAGCTATATTTAAGAAAGCACATCATAAAAAAAACCCATTTCATCGTTTTCTTTAGAAGTAATTTTAGTGGCCTTTCCATTGGCAACGCGGCGCTAACGCGACGTCAATTTTGACAGTTCATATTAGCGATCGAAAATGCTAAACGATAATGACTCATTCAATCTACTGTCAGTCATTTTTAATCTCTAATCTGATTCGGAAAGTTGTCGTCGCGTTAGCGTCGCGTTGCTAATGGGAAAGTGAAAATAAAGAGAAAAAAAAAAATTTCGTCTTAGTATACAGAAGAAATTCCTATCATGTTACATTGAAGATAATACATTGCACATCTATTTATAAAAAAAATGTAAAAATTAATAAAGACTTTTAAAGTATATTTAAGAAAGTACATCATAAAAAATCTATTTCATCGTTTTTCTTTAGAAGTAATTTTTAAGGTGCATTTCCACTAACAACACGACGCGTGATGTCAATTTTGACGAATCAGACTAGCCATCGAGAATGATACAACGTAATGATTCATTTATTATACTGTCAGTCATTTTCGATCGCTAATCTGATTAGTCGAAGTTGACGTCACGTTAGCGGCGTGTTGCCAGTGAAATGCATACTTTTTTTTAAATTAAATTCTCATTGGATACTAAAATTTTATCGGAACATCAGCCAATGTTAATTTACTCGATTCACCTTTAATAACTAAAAATTCGAAAATGATGCAGGATATTAAAAGCCATTTGAAATTTATTTGCTTTTTTTATTAACTATTATTGAAACTTGTCACTTTATCACTAATTGAATTTCTTTGTTAAAATAGAAAATTATCGAAATGATATATATTTCAGAAAAAAAAAAATTTTAATTTGGAGTTTTCAAGCCAGTAAAATGAGTCTGTAATAGTCGAAAATACTCATTTTAGTTGAGAAATAAGAGTTAATTTTCTCTGGAATTAACTTGTGGTTCCTACATATAAAAGATACGATTATATAGGGACATTTAATCAATTTAGGGAATAGTTACTAATCTGTTTACGGATTTATTACCGAAGCACTCAATAAATTTAATATTGGAATCTTCACCATCCAAAGTTTTTTACTGCAAACGATACACCCTGAAGGCGGAAAAACCTCAGCCTTCTTTTCAGGCCTCCAGATCCCCACCGTCCCTGAAAACAAATCACCCTTCACCAGAAGTGATCTAATGAGCCCCATCGCAGCCTAAACTCCAACCGAGGGTTCGGAAGCTGCCGTCTGAGATTCGGAAGCTTTTTTCTTAATATCTCCAGCATGGGAGCCATCACGCTTCAGCAAGCCCATGGCCACAACAAGGGAGGGAATCCGTCAATTCTTTTTCGCTGCCGGAGGGTTGGGGGGTGAGGCCGGGAGGCGGGGAGGACTTCCGACTTCCTACCGAGATGAATAAAGATCAGATCTGTGGACTTGGCAGCGATACGGAAAGGACTCCAGGAACTGATATAGTTGAGAGAATTCCGACAATAATGCTCTTACGGGAGGGCTAAGAAGAGAGAGATATGCTGTGTCGTTAACCCATTTAGGATTTCTGCACTTGTTTATTTGTGGGTGTATTTCTCGAGTTGCGTGGGTGGCTGGATGAGAGGTTGAATCTTGGAAGTGGCTTTTCATTTAAAAGGAAATTATGAAATATTTAAAGTATTTCATGAATACAAATTGTTATGAGAAAACATTTTATTCTGGTATGAAGTTTTTGAAATCCACAAACAGCATGTGGTAAAGAGTAAATTGCTTCAGTTTAAAAAGTAAGACGTTATTTTAGATATGGAATAAGTCTTAATTCTGACTGGTATAGTGTTTATTAAGGGTGCGTGTAAGTGACATAAAATATTTCGTGGATTAAAATTATGAGAAAACATTTTATTCTTGTATGAGGTATTTTACATCCAATGAGGACAAATGGTTAAAGAGTATATTTCTTCAGTTTCAACTTAGAACTTTATTTTAGATGGGATTATTTCATTAATATGGAATAAGTTTTACTTCTGACTAATATGGTGTTTAGTAAGGGTGTGAGTAAGTGGCATGAAATGTTAATAGAATCATATCAATTGATTAATGTACGTTCAACCGAATTCCATCAAAATTTGTTGAGATTATATTTTTCAGTTTTTACTTTTGTTTTACTTCAGTTCCAACAGATCATAATATACTAACATAACAACTTCAAATTGCGCGTTTTCAAAATAAATTTTTTACGAAAATAAGTTATTTAGATATGTGTTTCTAAATATTTAAGCCGTTAAATCAGTTTTCTTTAAGCCCAACTCGTGTCTCAGTGACAACGTGCACCACTGGTGAGCATTTGGGCTGAGGTTCAATTCGCTGGCGCCTTTATTGGAAATACTGTTTCAAAACACGAGGAGAATTGATGGCGTTTGTGATGTCCAGCATCTTGCCATGTTAGTCGGACTAATTGGTGAGAGTTTTCCAGTTTTCCAGCAAATTTAGGGTAGTTGCCCGTTAAAGTCCCTTCGGAAGGCACCGCTCTCACTCTTCAGCGACACGGTGCCAAGTCAGATTTCTACCACCGGCTCTCCATCAACTGCCATTTCCATCAATGAGTAGATTATGGATGGAATTAGTAGATGTCCATCCCATGCTGCCGGACACTGAGGATTAGACTATGAGAATTTACTTAAAGAAAATCGTTGTATTCAAACAACGGTTTTCTTTAAGTAAATTCTGGTTTTTAAAAGTTAAACAATTAACGTCACCCTTAAGTAATCACCATTGGATATAGCGCATAAGTAATCAGTGGCTTATCTCGTCTCGAAAACCACAAAACTTTCTTCTTCCAACCAAATTAGTATTACTATTTGACATTTTTCCTTCTGGAATATTTTTAAATAGAGGGAAATTTATATTAAACGAAAGGAATGAACTTATTGATTTTCTTAATTTTAAAATAATACATTATTTTAATTATTTTTCTCTACTTGATAGAAATTTAAATTGAGAATGGTGGTTTTTTAATCTCCTATTCTATACAGTTTCACAGTGTATACGGTGAATTTTCCTTTCGCTTTGAAAGATAAGTAATATAAAAAAAACTTTTAAGTCAATTCCTACTTTTTTTCACTCTATTGCAGGAAGCCCTTTATAAATAATTTTCATTCATCTTTTTAAGTTTATCTGGCGCCATCTATTGGTAGATATATGTAACTTAAATCTAAAAAAACTGAAATTAATGAATTAAATTTTAATTAATGAATTAATATTTGAAAAAAAAAACTGTATTAACATCCAGTGTCATCCACTGCAAGTTAAAAAAAAATGTATTTGAACTTGAGTGGATGAATAAAAAATATTTTATGAACGATTGAAAATTTGAACAAGATAGATATAGGGAGAGTGTGAGCTAATAGAAAGAATTGAATAAAGTACTACTATGAGTGTAAGATATGTCACATTTTATGTCATTAAATGTCAGCAATAAAAAAAAAAAAAGCACAGGAAAAAAATCAATTCCCCTGGTCACGCCACATGAAACGAAACATAAATATGGCTGCAGGAAGTCAAGTATTATTAGTAAAAATCAGCGCCTAGGTCGTCTAGAAGTATATCCAGTTGAAATAGATTACCATTGGAACTAAAATCGATTGTTTGAGGATAATTCTTCCGAAGAATGGTTGATGAGGTTTTCAATTTATAAAAATTGTAAAATGAAAAAAAATTGTGTATACTTTTATGCTCTGGATCATTTGGTTGCTAAATACTTTTGCATTGGCATTGTAGCACTTTTCGCAAGGAACGAGCTGTAGCACTCCATTCCTAGGTGAGAGGAATGTATATTAGTAAAGTACATAACAACACCTATCGTTCAAATTTGACAGCAGATAAGCATTGTTGGGGTTAGTTATATTACATTCAAATAGTGTTTTGTACTAATAAGGACAACCTGTCACTCAAATCTGATAGCAGATATTCTGTGTCATGGATAAGGATACCTCATGAAATTAACGATTGTCTGTGCAATCTTCACAGGTCGAAACAATTACAGATGGAATATAGACTGCACCATGAGTTGTTGCATCGGGATTGGTGATAGACCAAGGACTGAAAATGTCTATTCCAATAAGTAGTGAGGGGAAACTGATGCGCCCTCTTTTTTTGACGGATGTTCTTAAAGAGGTTTTTGGAGAAGAAAGGAAAGAGTTATCCGGCGAATCGACAAGATGTGTTTTTTCTGAAGTGGCTTCATATGCCGGAGTTTCCGCCGGTTTCAAAGTGAGCCCTTCATGGCTTCGTGTATCACGCCATGTGATAATTAAGGTCTGCAGCAGACCATGTGTTCAAAATTCTTCGTAAACTCAAGAACTTTTTGAAAAATCTCCCTTAAAAAAATTGCACTTGTGAATCAAAATTAAATCTTTAATTTTATTATTATTATTATTATTTTGGAAATAATAAATTGCGTTAACCCACAGTTCTGTATAGATAATAATTCTTGTAAATAAAAATTAAAGTGCTCCCATGAACCTGAAAGTGGATCTCTTCTTGAAGCCGCTATAGGTCTCGTATAGGTCCAGACGTTACTGAATATAATAAGCAGAAATGGTAAGCGTACAAATAGTTCTTACGATATTTAAAAGAGAAAAAAAAAAAAATGCACCAACTCTGTAGCACGATCATGACTTCCATAAAGTATTTGAATAAGATTGATTAATAGGTCTAGTATAGACCGAGACGTTACAGTATTATCGCAATAGTTACTACGATATTTAAAAAAATAGCAATAGTTACTACGATATTTAAAGAAAAAAAGTATTTGAATAAGATTTAGTAATAGGTCTAGTATAGACCGAGACGTTACAATGTTGTCGACTGGACGTTATAAACAAAAATGATAGGCGTACAAATAGTTACTACGGTATTTTTTTAAAAAAAGAAAGAAAAACCAGCAACTCTGTAGCACCAACACATTTCCATAAAGTATTTGAATAAGATTGAGTAAAAAAAAAGAATCGGTGTCCATCTCAATCCGAATACATGGTACTCCCTTTTCAGACATATCAAATACACATTTAGCATCGTTCCCGCGACACTTTTTCCTCCCACCCGATTAAAAAACGGCTCGCTGCCTTCGTATTTCCCGGAAAAAAATCCACGCTTGATTTAGCTTGTGAGACGAATTCTGTTCGAGCTCGATTTGCTCTCCTATAAACTGGCGGGGTGGGGGCCGTGATAAATGGGCCTCGTTTTCCATAATTTCTCAAGCATTTTCATGTATGCATTGGACATCGTTCGCGGTCGATATCTGGATCAAGCGGGGTGGACTTGTGGTGTCGTTTGACATGGATGTTATTTATTTATTTTTTTTATTTTTGAGGGGTCGAAAATGCCAAATATATTCCATGGAGTGGGTGTCGTGCTTGGCATGAAGCCCGGAAATAGGAAGTTGGTGGTTGGGTTTGAATCTCTTTGAGGGCAAATATTATTCTCTGGAAAAATTTCTTCTACGAGTTTTGGTTCAGAAAAGAATGTAACATAAAATAGAAGAATCGGAATCGTATTCACTGTTTTATTTTGACAAAAATAATAATACATATTGCAATAACAATTTATATTGCACACAAAATCGCGGTCCAACGTTAAAAGATGCAGTTAACGTACAAGAAGGGGTATTCGTTGCAGTCACTGCTATCAGAAAGAGGAGATTCGATAACATCTGTGACACTGTAATTCGTTAACTGTTTAACGTCTAGCATCGACAATGATTGTTTAATACCTAGCTTTGATAATGACTGTTTAGCATCTAGCCTCAACAATGACTGTTTAACACTAGCTTCGACAATGATTGTTAATACCTAGTCACGACAATGACTGTTTAACATCTAGCCTCAACAATGATAATTTAACATCTAGCATCGACAAATATTGTTTAACATCTAGCTTAGTTATACATTAATGACAGTTTAACATCTAACTTCGACATTCAGGTTACCTGTGTTCCAGGCTTTTTTTTTCAAACGTCATATAAATGGGGGTATTTATGTTTCTATTAGTGACGCTGTTAAGTTTAAAAGTCCTGTCAGAAGGCAATATCCTCCCTTTATTAAATGTTGATGGGTTGTTCGCTGTATAAGTAAAGTGGAGCACCAGTGTTCAAGACATACACAAAATTATAATATACTGTGAGCATAACAAACGTTATATACTATATATAAAAATGCCAGTAGGCACGGTTTCAACATCCATATCTAAGCCTTCAAAAATGTTTATGCATTTTATATTTGTATTAAAGATAGAATATTATAATGGAGTTATACATTAATTTTTTTAAAAATTTAATTAATTTTTGAAGTCATTGCTTTCAGAAACGAGCAGGCTCAACAACAAAGGTGACAATGCATTTAACGTCTTGTCTATTAGAAGTTTTTCTAGGCTTTTATTCAAACGACATGCAATGCATTTATGACTCTATTTGTGATGCTGTCAACTCTAAAGTCCGCCCGAAAGCAATATCCTTCCTTTATCAATTGTTGATGGGTTGTACACGGTATACATAAATTGGAACACTGATGTTCAACATACACACAAATTTAATACAAACATTATATACTTATATAAAAAAAGCCCGTAGAAGCCGTTTCAACATCCACATGTAAGACATGTACATTTAATATTTTTAATTTTACATTTAATAAACTCAAACTTAATGAAAACTTTCAGACTATTGCTCCATTGCTGTTTTTCTCTGCGGTCGTAGCTGATACGTTTAACAATTGATCTTATGAACAAAATATATTTTTCTATCATTTTAACTTCAAAACTAATCATTAAAACTGCGCCTGCAGGAAGAGTTGGCAATAATTTAATGGAAATTCTCATAGTTGGGAACAAATCGGTGAAATCATTTTTAGAAATCCTTCGATGAATATAAATTATGTATACTATTTATTTGATGTTTTAATTTTTTAAGGAAACCCCTTCATACAATTCCTTTCCATTTATGACGTCTTTGACAATCAATTGAATTTAAGGTTAGAAACATTTCTATTCTTTTATATCTACTTGCAACTTTTTTTTATATCTGACAAAAATTCAAATTTTGCGTTGAGAAAAATTTTGAGAAAAACAAAATTCAAATTATTTATTGTGGTTTTCAAGGAATATGATTTTTTCCACTATGCATCAATAATATATTTGCATTAATTAATATTCGTAACCTGTATTTATTACACGTAACAAAAATATTAAAAAATATAGAATTACAAATGATTTTAGAAAAAAAAATTTAAAAAAAAAAAGGCAGATTTTTTTAAAAAATGGCATTTTCTAATATTGCATATAAATAACATTTCTATTATTGAATATATAAATAAAATTTTCTAATATTGCATACATATGGCATTTTCTAATATTGAATATATGGCATTTTCTGATATTGTCTATATATATGATTTTTTTAATATTGCATATATATGGCATATTCTGATATTGGATAGTTCTGCATCATACAACACGTCACTTTTTAATAATGATTAGCTTAATTTTATTGAATACAAGAAGAGCTGGTGACATTTATCCCACTTTCTATAGGGATTTGGGATCCATTTGTTTTTTAGGGATCTCTATAGGGATACATTTGTTTTCCTCTTTTACACTAAAAATTAAAACTTTTTTTCTAATGCAAGCTCATTACTAATCGATCCAATTTTCTAATATTGCATATATATGGCATATTCTAATATTGTATAGTTCTGTATCATACAACACGTCATTTTTTTAATAATGGTTAGCTTTTTATTTAATACAAGAAGGGATTGGAACATCTATCTCACTGGTTATAGGGACATTGATTATCCCACTTGTTTTTTTATCTTTTGAACTAAGAATTAAAAATTCTTCTTCAATACAAGCTCATTACTAATTGATCAATAAATACACTGAAGAAGTTCAAAACTGTTTATACACGCACACAATCACTTAGTCCCTATTTTTTCTCTGACAAAATTCCCTACCCCCCTCCTTTCCTACCTCGTTCTCTCCCAACCCTATTCTTAAACCCAATCCTGATTACTGAAAACCTACCATTTCTGGGATCCACACGCATCAGTATTCCTCAGCAAAAGATTTCGTAACGAGGTTCATTCTTCCTCCACCCTCTCCCAAATCACGTGATGACAGGCAACTCTGCAGGGGTGGACGAGAGAAAAAAAAAAAAAAAAGGGGAGGGAGGCTCAGAAAAGCGTGAGAGCCCCATTTACTTCCACGTTAGAGTCGAAAGGGGCCGCTGAAGACCACCCTCCATGGAACATCCCGGCGGTCGCGTCCCCGTGGGTCCCGACAAAAGCCGAGAAACCTGATTAGGGCCCTTGCCCCATGCTGACCACTGCTGGATGCTCATCGGCTGGTGTTTATCGTCTGACGACAGACGATTTTAATGGTACCAAATTTATATGGATTGCAGAGAGGGTTGTTCCCCAGTTGGTTTTAAAGCGCTTTTATTCTTCAATTCTTTCTATTAGCTTACACTCTCCCTATATATATCTTGCTCAAATTTTCAATCGTTCATAAAACACTTTTTATTCATCCACTCAAGTTCAAATACATTTTTTTTAACTTGTAGTGGATGACACTTGATGTTAATACAGTTTTTTCAAATAGTAATTCAGTAATTAAATTTAATTAATTAGATTTGTTTTTTTTTTTTTAGATCTACGTTGCATATATCTGCCAATTGATGGCGCCAGATAAACTTAAAAAAAATGAATGAAAATTATTTATAAAGGACTTTCTGCAATAGAGTAAAAAAAAAGTAGGAATTGACTTTAAAATTTTTTTTTTTTTTTTATATTACTTGTTTTACTATGAAGCTATTCCATAAGTGATTAACAATTATTTCAATGGATATTGCTAAAAATGGATGATATTTTGTTTAGTGATTTTCATAATCTCAAAAAAAATTACGGGTTTGGCCTAAAATACTTTATTTCAAAATTTACATTCGTAATTCTGGTGAGCATTTTGTTTTGCTTTTTAAATATACGAATATTACTAGAAATTTCTGATGATTACGAGAAAATACATAAATAAATATATGCAACGAAACATTTTAAACTTACCATCCTTTCGTTTCGATTAAAAATGGGCGCTATTGAGAGGTTCCAGCTATTAACGGTCATCAATCGTTTAAAAAAATGTTTTAATAAGAATTTTATATTACTCTACCATAAAATTACAACCGTAACAAAACAATTTATGAAAAACTTTTCTTCCAATTTGAGTGGCAGCCTTCTTTATCAAAATAAACAAGTAATCCAAACAATCTGGGGATTGGTGCCACAGGTTTCGGGTTAGAGTCCCAGAGGGGCCATGGAAGTTAGTAGTTATTCCGAATACATTTTAAACCGTAGATCCCAGTTTAATATGACAGTAGAGCTTTGGGTGTAACGTAGACAATCTTACCCCATAAAAAAAATATATATCTTCTGTTTCGAAATCTGCCAGCAGACAGACGGCCATGGTCCAACATGAACTGTAGTGTCAGGCAGTAATGGTTCGGAATCTATTTTTAAATCGTAGATCCCGGTCTAATACGGTTGTTGGGAGTAGGGCTGACAACCCTACCCTGTAAACCGATACTATTTCCTGTCTCGAAATCAGGCAGTAGGCAGACGGTCTTGACCCACCATGGGACTGCAGTACCAGGGAGTTAGTTAGACCAGAACGTGGACTAGGGAGTTATGAAAATCACTCAAATTATTAAAAAATTCCTACAGAAACTATTAATATAATCAATTTTCTGTTATTATTATTTTACCTGTGTTTTATTCAAATATGCAATTAATTTTGCTTATTATTTGTATATTTTTTAAAGATTACAACATTATATACATGCTTTTTAAAGAATTTTTTATTATCATGTGTGAACATGATGTTGTCTTGGTTAAGGGTTCGCGGCGCAATCCAAAAAGTGCAGCAAGCAAATAAAGTGATATTCCAAATTTGCAAATTTTGCTGGAAAAATGGTAGTTTGGGCCCCTTAACTCTTGAAATGATTCATGAATAACGTTAATCTTGGAATCTGGAGAATTTGGCTTTTGCTTGAAGTGTTTTGTACTATGGTTTTGAAGCACTTTTCACGTTTTGGCTTGGGATTTTAAACATTTGTATATCCAATGGCTATAAGTACTCGTAGTGCGTTGATCAATTCCTTCTTCTTGAAGTTTCATATTTATCACTTTTGGCATTTCCCATGCCTATTGAGCTGTATAGTGCTTCTTATTGTATTTGGAATACTTTATTCTTCCTTTATGCCTAGAATTTTTAACTTTGATGTATTATTTTGACTATTGAATGTTATAGTGTTTCTTGTAGAATTGGGAATACTTCATTCTTCCTTTATGCCTAAAATATTCAAACTTTGATAAATTATTTTGACTATTGAATGTTATAGTGTTTCTTGTAGAATTGGGATTACTTCATTCTTCATTTATGCCTAGAATTTTCAAACTTTGATATATTCTTTAGGCTATTGAATATGACAACGTTTCTTGCAGGATTGGGAATACTTCCTTCTTCATTTATGCCTAGAATATTCAAACTTTGATATATTCTTTAGGCTATTGAATATGACAACGTTTCTTGTAGAATTGGGAATACTTCATTCGTCATTTATACCTAGAATTTTTCAAACTTTGACATATTCTCTTGGCTATTGAATATGACAACGTTTCTTGCAGAATTGGGGAATACTTCCTTCTTCATTTATGCCTAGAATTTTCTAACTTTGATGTATTTATTTTGACTATTGAATGTTATAGTGTTTCTTGTAGAATTGGGATTACTTAATTCTTCATTTATGCCTAGAATTTTCAAACTTTGATACATTCTTTTGGCTATTGAATGTGACAATGTTTCTTGTAGAATTGAGAATACTTCATTCCTCCTTTATGCCTAGAATATTCAAACTTTGATATATTCTTTAGGCTATGAATATGGCAACGTTTCTTGTAGAATTGGGAATACTTCATTCGTCATTTATGCCTAGAATTTTTCAAACTTTGATGTATTATTTTGACAATTGAATGTGATAACGTTTCTTGTATAATTTGGAATAATTCGTTCTTCCTTTGCGACGACATTTATCTTACTTTTGTATATTCATTTAGAGATTCTTGAACAATTCATTCTTCATGAAGTTCTTGATCTATTCAACATTGCTATATTCATGTGGCTATTTGAATTTGGTCATTTTCTTGTAGTATTCCAATCAATTGCTTCATATATCTCGTACATTATTAAACATTGGCGTATTCCTGAGTTTGGTCATCCGTTCTCCAACGTTCATAGATGATAAATAAATGAATAATAATGATGAAATTTGCTGAGCAGATTTCAGTTTTTTTTTTTTTAGTATTGATTTCGTTTTTCCAAAAACATTATTTGTTCATCATGCATACAATTCGACGTGTAAAGATTCATTTCAGTATTTCTTACAATATTAATCATTGTGACCTTTATTGTTTTGAATAAAAATCAAAAGTATCTCATGCCTCTATTAAAAGTATTAGGCCCTATTAAAAGTATATATTTCATTCTATTCCCACGGAAATGCAAATCTTGTTAATGTCATGAGTCTGTTATAATTTCACATAAGGTACGTCATTCCATTATTAACATAACCAATTTATTACTGTTCCGATTTTTCTGATCGTATCTACGCATTTTTCCATCAATTATACAAAACATGACATCGATTTGCTAGAATAAATTGACATCAATAATGATCAGCATATTGAAACAGATGCAAATGCGGAGCAATGAGTAAAAAATACAACTCATACAACTTAATTAGTTAATAATTACATAGAGAGCATCATGTCTGATAGTTAATCTTTAGATCGAAAGACACACCTGTAGCTCGTTAATCTTGGACTCTCATGGAAAGCACTGACGTCAACCACACTTTTGAATACGCTGTGTGATTTAAGTAATACAATGGTAAATTTTCTTGTTTTCGCTCTTCAAAACATTGTGGCTAATATCTAAATAATAATGATAACATAATAATAGTAATAAAATATTTTTAAAAAATAATGATAATAATTTCTCCCATCATCCCAATAGCTCGAATTCTACGTTATTTATCTTTATATGTATTTTTTTCATTAGCTGTGTAAATGTCAAAAATAGCTTTTATTTAGAAAAAAAAAGCAAACATAGCTTTTTATTAAATATGCTTTTACTAAAGCGCTATATAATCCTGTAGCATGCTTCCTCCCACGCACTGGCAACAGCGCCCCTCGTGGAGTTCAGGAGAAATGCTCAGTTGGCTTATAGAACACTCACCCGGTGAGGAAGTATATTTCGTGCGTCCTGTGCGTACCTGAGTATCGAGTTTCGTCTTAGAAGTGGAATCCTTCCACGAATCTATAATTATATGTCCTTCGAATGTGTTAAATATTATATGTTTCTAATTATATGTATATACTATTTGTGCATATGTATATAAAGCTGTGAGTTCTCCAAATTTGTGCTTCATTTATCTCAACCCAACCACACCCAGTTATTATCTGAGTGCCGAACCTGCACGCTACATAATATAACGCTTCTAGTAACCTGAATAAATCAATTCAATAAGTGTAATTCAATCAATCATATCAATAAGTGTAATTTATAATATAAAAGTAATAATCTGAAGAAACCAATGAACTGAACAATCTTTTTAGTTCTCATCCCGAAAGGAAATATATTCAGCGCAGTTCTGGTATCAGTTGGTCTACACTCTCACCCGGAGAAGAAGTATATTTCGCGCATCCTGCGCATAACAGTATCGGGTTTTGGGCTTAGAAGTGGAATCCTTCCACGAATCTATAATTTTATGCCTTTAAATGCGTTAAACATTGTATGTGTGTGGTGTTTGCTGGAGTGTGTAAATAAAGCTGTGAGTAACTTGTGCATCATCTCAACCCAACCACACACAATTACAATCTTGTTGCCCAACCTTACACATTACAACCCTGATTAAATTCGCATCCAAATTTGAAGCATTTGGTCACTCAAAGATTATCTATTCCTGGACATTGCGGTTGCAGTTTGATCTCGTTATGACCCGTTATCTCCTCTTAAGCCTCGTTCACATTAGCGTCCAATAGCTTTGAATAACGTACATAATACTAGTTTGCTGCAGTTTTGTTTTTAAGTCCAAAAGTATGTGGTGCCATTTACCAACTTACCAACTACTAGAATTATTCAATTTAGTGTAGCTTCCGAATTTTTAACATTCGATAGACATAGCTACACTCACGTTACCCTTGACCACCAAACGGAGAAGTATATTTTGCCCTTCTTGTCCTCCCAAAAGTTGCAGAGGCATTGGCGACTTAACTTGTTTATTTTATAAAAGTTATATATAACAAGTAATATAAAATAATTCCGTTTGTTGAAAAATGGCAATTTCACTTTGAAACAAGTAATATATAAAAAAAAAAAAAAATTAAAAAAATTAAAGACAATTCCTACTTTTTTTTCACTATATTGCACAAATTCCTTTATAAATAATATTCATTCATTTTTTTAAGTTTATCTGGCGCCATCTATGGGTAGATATATGAAACTTAAATCTAAAAAAAAAAATAATAATTAAATTTAATTACTGAATTAATATTTGCAAAAACCGTATTAACATCAAGTGTCATCCACTACGAGTTCAAAAAAAAAAATGTATTTGAACGTGTGTGGATGAATAAAAAGTATTTTATGAACGATTGAAAATTTGAACAAGATATATATAGGGAGAGTGTAAGCTAATAGAAGGAATTGAAAAACAGAGGATTTTTTTATGGAAAATTTATTTTTGAGACCAAATACAATAATTTTGTTATTTATTATTAAATAATACATATAAGTAGTCAAATATAAAGATAATTAATGTTAAAAGAAGTAAGATAATTAATGTAAGGAGGATATTCTATGACGATTGTGACAACTCGTGTAAAAACATCAATAATCCTGTAGGGATTTCTTGAGTTTTCTTTATATTACATACAAGTGGGCCAGTTGCCCTTAAAACTTCTTCCAGGAAAGCAATGTCCCCTTTTGAATTGTTCGAAGCATATGTCAGTGGAACAAGAGGCCCACTGATGTTGAGCAAAACAAAATTGGCATGTATTATTTAATTTCTGGGGAAAAAAAAAAAAAAAAAAAAAACTCGCAAATGTACATATTGATCTAATAACGTAATGGCCTTACGTTTAAAAATAAATAATTTCTGAACTTAATCATAATAATAATAATAAAAAATAGTTAAAAAAATTGAGTTTTTGACCTTCGATTATATACTATATGACCTTAGATTATATAGGATTTTATACGAACTCTTATAAATAATGCTTTTTTGATTAAATAATCATCAATTCTTTGCCAATCTGAATTTTTATTTAAAAAGAGTGTTCCTCAAATTTACATTTAATTAAATTATTAAAAAAAAATAGTTCAACTTTTTAAAATTCACATATAGATAAGGGAAAGAAAACTGCAGCGCTACTGAATAATCTATGCCGTTTATGGCACATTTTTTATAAGTAAGAAAGTTAATTATACTATACGGGGTTTATGTTTTGATATGCACAGAAAAAAAAATTATTTAAAACTTCAATTAATTTAAAAACACCCCATAATTATGTTAGGTGTTTTACAGATGTAGAAATTTTTTTAATGTTTAAAGCACATCAGTTGGCGAGTTTGCAAAACTTCGAAATTCTTCCTTAGTAATTTTAAAATGAATGTTTTTATATTTTTATTGTTAATATTTTTCAATTAAATTAGAATTTTAATGGCTAAAGTTTACAAGATTTGTATTATTTCTTTACATATAATATGGTTAGACCTAGCACTTCAGGCTCTGTTGATATTATGTTATCAATAGAATAAATGTTAATGGGCAAATTATCATGATTAATCAGAAAAATTATTGAGATCATAATATTTGCAGTCGTAGACTATATTCATTTAATTAACTTTGCATTAATTAATCGATTATCATTGTGAATCTATAATTATCATAATCGAACCGAGACAGGTATTTTTTTGCCTATAGATGAGTATGTTGCAATTTAACAGAATAAGTTTATTGAATAGTTGGAAAATAAATTATTCTTTTATTCAAGTTTAATTTTGTTTAGTTTGTCGCTCTATGGCCAGAGTTAACCAATTGGCCATCAGACCGCTATGGAAGAATCATTTATTTCTTTTTCTCTTATAAAGTCAAAAGTTTTCTTATAAAGTTAGTTTTGACTGAACCTATAATTGTAGAAAATATGCCCAATTCCGCAGCTTCAGAATTCCATTCACCATTTGCTGCTGAAGGAACATCAAATTTTTTTGTTCTTTTGTTATATTTGAAAGATACATTTTCACATATTTATTTTAACTGCAATCATTTTCATTTTCGTCTTAATTTTTCAACTTCATCTTCTGTTATAAATTACATCTGAACAGACACAAGTGAAGGCTCGTTTTAATATATATATATTAAAAGACCAATCACATAGGACTTTAGGCTAATTAGACCGGGACTTACAGTTTAATGTGAACTCCGAACCATCAACAAACAACCAAGATTCGAACCTGAAGTAACAAAGGCCAGCGAGCTAGCCAATTGACATCAGGCAGCTATTCAAGAAGTATTTATTTCCTTTTCTTTTTAATGTTCCATACTTTTTTATTATTTTATTTATTATTATTATTATTATTATTATTTGACTAACGTTATAGCTTTTTACTTGTAGAAAATATGTCCAACTCCACAACTTCAGAATTCCCTTTCACCGAATGCTGCTGCAGACATATCTTTTTTTTTTTTTTTTTTTTGAAAGATACATTTTGAAATATTTTTTTTTTGACTGCAGTCAAATTTTGGTCTTAACATTCCTTTCATAGTTTATTATAAATTACTTCTGGATAGCCATATTATATTCTGAATAAAATATTATATACATATATAGCAAATTTATAGAATTTGGGAGAACTAGCGAATTGACCATCAGGCCGCTATTCAAGAAGCATTTATTTTCTTTTTTTTTTTTTTCAGTTTTGGCTGAGCCTATAATTTTTATTTATATATATATATATATATATATATATATATAATTAGACTGGGCCTACAGTTTAACGTGTATTCGAACCACCAACAAACTTCCATGCCACCACCAGGATTCGAGACTGAAGTACCAAAGGCCATGAGGCTGCTATTCAAGAAACATTTATTTCCTTTTCTTTTATAAAAATCAAAAAAAAAAAAAAAAAAAAAAATTTTTTTTTTTAGTTTTGATGAGCCTATAATTTTTACTTGTAGAAAATATGTCCAATTCCACAGCTTCAAATTCCGTTCACCTAATGCTGCTGCAAACACATCTATTTTTTTTTTTTTTTTTCTTTCTTTCTTTCTTTTTGAAAGATGCATTTTTAAATATCTGTCTTGATTGCAATCATTTTCATTTTTCGTCTTAATTCCCCTGCCCTCACCCCTTCATATTTCGTTATAAATTACTTCTGAATAGCCACAAGTGAAGACTGGTTTTAGGAAATATATATATATATATATATATTAAAAGACCAATCACACATAAGCTTTGGGATAATTAGACCGGTACCTACAGTTTAACGTGGAATCCGAACCACCAAACAAACATTCATGCCACCTGCAGGATTCGAGCTTGAAATACCAAAGGCCAGAGCTAAATATGCTCACCATCAGGCCGCTATTCAAAAGTATTTTATTGCATTTTCTTTTTGATATTCAATATTTTTTATTTTCATTTTATTTAATATTTCACTGAACCTATAAACCTTGTAGAAAATACGTCAACTCCACAGCCTCAAATTCTTACTAAATGCCAGACTTATTTTATTATTTTTATTTATTTTCTGAAAGATACATTTAGAAGTATCTCTCTTGATTGCAGTCACTTTCACCCCTTTTCAACTTTCCTCTTCATATCTGATAAATTACTTCTGAATAGCCACAAGTGAAGACTGGTTTTAAAATTTATACATATATATATATTAAAAGACCACACATGGCTTTAGGCTAATAAGACAGGCACCTACAGAAGTTTAGCTTGGATTTCCAAGACCCCAACAAAGCGTCCATGCCACCACCAGGATTAGCCTGAACTACCAAGGCTAGAGCTGGTTAATTGACCGTCAGGCCACTTTCAAGAAACATTTATTTATTTTTTTCTTTTGAATATTCTATATTTTTTTTTTTTTATTGTTATTATTTACTGAACCTCCATAGCTCCTTTTACTGAGCTCCATAGCTTTGTAGAAATCCATTCACCAAATGTTGGCAGACACATTTATTTTCTTTTGAAAGCTTCATTTTGAAATATCTCTCTTGACTGCAATCATTTTTCATTTTCGTCTTAATTCCCCCCTCCCCCCTTTCATTATTTCGTTATAAATTACTTCTAACAGCCACAAGTGAAGAAGACTGGTTTTAAAACATATATATATATATTTTAAAAGACCAATCACATATGACTTACAAAACCAGATTTTCTTGCCCATTCGAAATTGAGAATCTGCTGCCTCGTCGTCTCCACCGAATGCTTGCTTTGGACATATCCTGTTCCATAGTTCGAGGTTAAGGCACAGCAATATTACGTAAC
>BPLR01013471.1:0-77229 GCA_021605095.1 Caerostris extrusa | reverse complement strand
ACGTCCTTTTGAAGTGAAATATATCTGACAAACTCGAAGGGAAAATGGAAACGTTTGAAAACGCCGACATGTTTATAGACACCATTTGGGGAGATTTTTTTATGTATCCGATGTACCTGATTCCTGGCTTGAGATAGCTCTGACACATAACAAGCGTTTTGTTCAACATAAAACAAGAGTTTTATTCTTAACTCGCCTATTTTGGAGCATCGATTGACGCGCGGTGTTAAGAAAATCTCACATTTTAAGGCATCATCAATGAGCTAGGATCGAATTGAACCCACAGGTTATTTGTCCTTAATAAAATTTCTTTATGTCTATAATTTAATAACAAAAAATTTGAATTCACATTTTAAATAGCTATAATTTTTTGTTTTGATAAGTGAATATTCAATCAATATATTTCTTAAATCTCTTTCTTATATTAAGAAAAATTATACACGAAAATAGTTACCCATTTTTAACATGTAACAGGAATTAGACAATAATTTCGTTCATTTCATAGCACAAAATTAATTTAAAACTCCTTTTTTCTTTTGCTAAAAAGTAATCTTTATTTTAAGTATTATTAAAAAACCGATTATTCTTTTTAAAACAATGCAATTTAAAAACATTTAAAAAGAATGAAATGGTAATATTAAAAAGTATTTTACTCATATTTTTAAGGCTGAAGGATATTTATCCCTAATATAACAGAACATATGTACTCAAAATTAAATGCTTTCCAATAAGAGTATATATATATATATCGATAAAGTTTAATTTAACATCAAAGATACGAAATATTTCAACATACATATATGAGATGGATTATTTCCTTACTTTCAAAATATATGGAAAGTTAGACGAGTAGAAATAATTTAATTGACGCGATACTTTTTTTAAAAATGTAATGTAGCAATGAAAATAATGTGTAAACTTTAAAAATAAAAAATAATAATTTAAAGCAAAGAAAAATATATCCTAGTTTTATTCCAAAAAGAAAATGTTCCTAAGTTATGTTTTAATGTTTTAACAAAAAGTTAAACTTTGACAGAACAATTAAAATCACTAATCTAATATGATTCCAATTATTTTGTTACTCAATTTTTATAATTTTCCAGAACTCGTTTTCGCTTTTCCACATCCGCCATTTGTGGTTCAACTGTTTTCTATTTGATATCGTCAATCCCTACATTAGCAATGAAATCGTGTTGCTTTAAATTAGGCTTCAATTGTGATCCCACGATGCTATCCAATGACTGGAGCTGCAAATAATGTCTTTTCTTTCAAATGCAAGTGAAACGAATTTTTATTTGAAATCGCTCTTTGTCGTGAGACACAATTTATGGAGGGCTTAATTTGTTCTATTGAAAATACAACTGGAAGTTTATACTTATAAAGTTTCAAATAATTTAAAATATTGCTTTTTATTAAATGTTATGTATAAATCAGTTAATGTTTTACTGCTAAACCACACAATTACAAATTAGTACGTTTTTTATTTAAACAGTCAAGTGTGAAAAATAATACAAGATGAAGAGACATTCTCACTGGCGCTTTTGAGGCTGTGGAAAGAACTTTGTGGTTGTTTCCACTGTGCATTTAATCCCATAAACTATCATTTATTTGAACAGCTTTTTTGTGCTAGGCCAAAAATACTAATTTCATATTACTTCCTCCATAGTTTTGACTTTTTCACCTTTTTTTCAACTCTTAACAATTTATTATGAAAAAGAAGATACCTGTTTGCAAATGTTTGAATTGAAAACTCCCGCTGAAAGAAGATTAAAACTGTTAACTTGGAAAGAAATATACTTGATACTTTGAATTGGGCGATTATTATAATAGTATTTTTTTTTGTTGTTGTAATTAATCTTGCATTTTAATGTCAAGGGAAAAAGTGCATTTGATTCTCTTTAGAAATCCGCAAGCAATGAATTTCTTTTGTCGATCTCTGTGCAGACATGTATTACGAATGCGATGACTCCTGCTTCGTGATTCAATTAAAAATAAAAGAAAATGCTCCGAAAAAAATGTTGTTTTTGAACGAGGCCCACTTTCGTGGCTGCATACAAATAAATGGGTTTCGTTTAATCCCGTCATCGCTATTTAAAAATGCAAATATGGATTCAGTCCTTTATTTCTAGGGTGCTTCATTTGATCCTTTAATTAATTTTGGCCCAGCCTTCTTCTTTTTCCTTATACGAAAATTACAATTCTTTTTTACAAAAACGTTTCATTTGGCAGCGTTGGCTTTTTACTCTTTTTACCAAATTCGAGGACATTCTTCAAATAGATATTTCTTTTTATGCAGAGAAAATTTACATTCATATACGGGTCATATTAAGTTTCAACATAATTTCAAATTAGGCAAAGATAAACAGGATAGTAAAATTCTAGTTCGTTTCCACCTTTTTTCAGTAAGTTATATAATCTCGATTTTTTTTTCTTTTTTGTTAACTTGTGAGCATTATAAACAATTTTTCTATTGATTTTTAAACATATATTAATAATTCTGTTCTTTTACTTTATTTCTATAAAAAGAATATTTCCATAAATTTTAATAAAAGTTTGCTTCTTTTTCTATACTTTAGTTGCATACTAATACGTTTAAAGACATTTTTACCTTACTTTTTAAAATTCCCCTTCTTTTTCAAAATTTCCTGCGTTTTCTTTTATGAAAGATGTGTATTATTAATTTTGTTCAAAATTTCTAAATAATACAATTAAACAACTGAATAAATTTCATATTTTTGCATTAAACCTTTATTGCTTACATTTATTTTGATGCATATATTTACAATATGAATAAAGTATGATTTAATAGTTTTGAAAATATAATCTTTTGAACTAATGAAATAACATTTTTATTGTACTTTACGTGTTATGCATACGACAAAAATGAGTATGTTTATATTCTGTTATAGACAGGATTGCATACATGGGATAATTATCTTTACAAATCTACTTTTATTTTGAATTGCTTAATATTTATAACTTGTTATCCAGAGCATTTTAATGTAAAAATAAAATTATTAAAATTAAAAAATCAGGTAATTTTTTTTCATTTTATATAGATGCCATTTTTAGCCTTTGTGTATCATTCATTTGTTAACGTTTTAAGTAAAACCATTTCATTATTACTACTATTTTTCATAACAAAATTTTATAAAAAATAGCAGACCAATAAAAAAAAAAGGAAAAAATTATTTTTCGCTTAAAATAAAAAAATTAATGTAAATATAAATTTTCCCTGATTAATACATTCATAATGCAATAAATTTTAAATTAAATTGTATCACTTTCACATCAATACAATAAAAATAATAAAAAATATTTACTTAATGTATGATTAAATTCAACACAGAGAATGATAAGAAATGTTATGTATTATATTTGTTTATCTTTCCTGTAGTTAACATTTAAAAAAAATTAAAAATTAAAATGCTGAGTAGTTTGAAACTATATATGCATTTAGCAAAGTATATTTCCATATTTCCTCCTTAGGTTCTGATTCTAGCATAACATCATCCTCAATCATCCATTCTGAACATTTGAAAGTTAAATGATAAACATTAGTTATGTGCTTTTCAGTATGAATGCTACGTTTTGAGAATCAATATATTGTTTCCAGATCAAGTAAACAATAGCCTATATCACATAAAAAAATTTAAAATAAAACATTATTTATTTTTAGTCCCCAAATTACTTCATTTATTAATTATACTTTGACATACGATATTTTTAGAAAACTTAAATATTATTATTAACTACATTAGATTTCATGCATTATATTTAATATTCTTGCTCATTTCTCATCAAAACATTTTTCAAAATTAATTATTAATGTTTATATAATTTTAATTTAATTTATTGTTTTAATTAATGCTTTATTGCGAATATTTTTCAATTTTCATAAAACTATTTATCGAAAATGTATCAGAAGTTTTTAAAGTGGAAAAAAAATAAAACTAAGTGATAGTATACACTGCGAAAAAGTTTCCCTTTTAAATAATGATACCTTTTATGCATTTAACTTAGTTACAAATACAAATTGTTTTTAATACATGCAAACAAGACATTTCATACTACAATACTTCCTTTTTTCGAATGCGTCTAAAAATTTATTTAAATTGAATTCTGTCCTTTCGTTTGGCAAATAAGAAAAATCATATTCACTTAAGATGTTTACAGTTTATTCAAAAATTTTCACTATTTTAATCTACAATGTTTTCTTTTATTGAAAAACTCTTCTATAATATCTTTTCTTTTTTAAAAAAAAATTTAAAAAAGAAGCTAAATTGTCTTCCGATATTCTTTATAAAAAGTTATTTATGCAACCAAAAAATTAATTTTTTTGTAATGAAACTCTTTTCCTTATTGCTTTGTATTTTAAATAGGCACGTGTCCTTTGTAATTCATTATTGATTTAAATTCATTTTAATATTATTAAATCTAAACATATTACGTCTATTTTTGAAACTTTTACAATAAGATAACTAAAATAGGAAACTGAATAGAAAACTCACGAAAATAAAAATTTCCAAAATGGTGTACGCTGAAATGACGGATGAATTAAAGTGAGTTAAAAAAAAATCATTGTATGACGGAAAAAAATTAGAATGATTAAGGGAACCGGGGATATCTTTGGATCTGATTTGTGGGATTTTTCTTTCCGTCATTTTACAATGAGACTTAAAGTGGCGTAACATAAAAATTAATATTTCTAACTATACCGTATTATGAAGTAAAATAAAAGTTGAAACCTGTGATGAAACTGAATAAAGAACATTTAGAGAATAAGATTTATCCTAGTTTTCAAAGGAAGGAAATTCTGAAAAATAGGTGTGGACAGATGAAACATTAAGGTTGTGATAAATTTATGAAAACATAATAAAAAGTTTCTGTAAATACAACGAAATAAGCAAAAAGATTTTTAAAAAATAGCCAAAAAATTTTTTTCTCTATATCTCATACAGTAAAATAATATCAAGAAATAAACCGCGTACATTAGATATGGATCCTTTTTATATTATTTTCCAACGGATGTAGCTAGCGAATTTATTTGAAAATATAGCCAAAATAAGATATCTTTTGAAAGATAATAAAACATAAATTGAATAACAATTTCTAATTTCATAAGGTTTATGTTAATTCTCTAAATCTTAAAATAATGATAAATTTAAGAACAAGTTACTTTTACGGTTTAAGATAATCACATTTATTTTCTACAGAAAACAATTTATTTATGTATTTTGACCATTTTTCTATGTTCTTTATATTCCCAATTTGCTTTCACTTAAATTTTAACAACTTCAGAAAATAAATATTATTGATAGTGGAAAAAGAAAACAATATAATATTAAAGATAAGAGGCGTCAATTTTGGTGACTAAAATACACTTTTAATTGAAAATTGATTTTGCTTTGCTACTTTAAAAATGAATTTTTCCCAATTTCTAGAAATTTAATTTATTTAAATCATTTGCAAGCAATTAGACACCTTCTCGCTGAAGAGTTATTAATTGACGAATATTCCATGTGTTGTAGAAATTCATGGAAAACTTTTCAAATCGAAAGAAGTAAATCAAAAAATTTAACACTACATAAATTTCGAAAACATAAGATGAGAGAAGCAATGCTTTCCGCTCATTCAGTGATAGCATAAAAATGCCCCAGTTAGTGCAGAGACCATTGCAGATCTTTCTAAGCGATGATTGGGGGAAAAACTACGAAGACAGCTTTATTTCCACCAACTGTATCTCAATGAATCACCACTTAGTAAAGTGTACCGAAATTGGATTCTGTTCGCTGTGGACTGGCAAAAAGAAACAGTTTCTTTTCTTCTGTTATGCACTGTTACAGTGGCAATTTGTCAGTACTTTCATAAGTAGAATGTGCAAAGGCAATTTAGTCTGAAAAGACTTTATTTTATAATCAATGTTCATTTCAAAATTGATGCCGTCAAAATAGAATTTTATAAATTGGTAACAACTTTTGAGTACATTTCTTTAAACGTAAACATCTCCCTGAGCCTTAATGACTTTTGATTTCCCATATTTAATTATTATTAACATTTTTAAAAACTGTTACAGTTCATTTTCTAATTACTTTTATTGATTAATTTTTAAAAATGATGCATTTCAAACAACCTCATGTTTTACGACACTTATGCTAGAATTGTGATGCTTTTCGGTTTGAATTTTTTTTTTCTTTTTCAGAATTTTCTTTTTTCTTATAAATATTGACATTTTAATCTTATTTTAATCAAATTATTAGTATAGAACGTTGGTATCATGCATTTCGTATTCAATAGATGTATTGAGTCCATACTTGTGTTATAATGTGATAAAATGGATGCAATTATCAAAAGGCTCTACTATACTATATAAGAAACTAACAGACTTTGTCTGTGATTCACGTGAACTACTTTATCTATTTAGATAATATAAAATAGATATTATCAATAATATTTTTAAATCTTAAATTTCAGTTTCTTTCAATTCAAGGCAGTAGCATTCTACTTACAGTTTCTACATTTCTCGTCAAAAAATTTAATTATAATTTTTTTTTTTTTTTTCTTTTATTAGTATGATTAAATTGATGCACCTTTAATAAAAAAAGTTATTATTCCAAAATGCGTTTGATTAATTACAAATTTTATAAAAAAAAAAAAAAGCATTTGAGATTTGATTATTCTTACAATTTGAAAGTATTTAATTTTATATGAATTATTTATTTTCTGAATCTTTTAATTTTCCGATTTGAATCATTGAAATCATTTGTAAATATAATGGATAAAATTATAAAATAGTAATTCAGAATTAAAAACTTCTTTATTCAATACAGCAAAGTCTACTCAAGGCAGGAAATTTTCATTAAAAAATGCAATATAGGATTAAATTTTATAAAAATTTTGTTCTAACTTTTAATTTCTTTTATATATATATATAAAACCTGTTTTAATATAAATGTTCTAAAATTTACCATAAACGTTGTTAGTTATATAAGCAGTTTGTAATTTAACACATTTTGTAAATTAAGAATTGAGTACATAATATGCAATTAAAAAGCATGGCTTTCAAAACATTTCTAAAAATAGGTGCAATTTCTACTTGAATGCATATACCAATGCATACATAAAACAAAATTTCACCCAAAATAATATTCTCACTATGAATAATCGAGTATATAAAGCTAATAAGTTTAAAAATTTATGTTTTTGGATTAAAAAAAATAAATTTCAAATTCCAAATTATAATTTTTAATTCCAAATTAGGAAAAATTATAAAAAATTTATAATTTTTTATACTTTTTTTATATAAAATACTTGGAATAGTAGGAAACTGACACACTTGCTTTCTTATTTCAATTTTAATATCTTAACGTTAGAAACAAAGGACTTAAAGGAATTTTGTGGCTTTTTTTCCTAAAAAAAACGCATATCTTCAAATGCAACATTATAAAAAAGACCAATGTAGCAAAACCTATTGTATTAAAAATCAGAAATAAATGTAGAATGAATACAGTTTTTCTAATTACTTATAAAATTTATGCTCATAATTTTCAATACTTAATTTCGTTTTGTACAAGATCTTTTGAAGACTTATATAGAAGTCCCTTACTATGTTAGTTATTTCTATTCTTAATTCATACGAATTTTTATTTTATAAATTACAATATTGATGGGAACAAGTATAGTAAATGAAATACAAATGTTGAAAAATATACGCCAAATAATGCTCCAAAATACTTTTGCATCTGCAGAAAAAGCGCATGATAACAGAAGAATCCTATTTTAAAAAAAAAAAAAAAATTGCAGTATACTTTGTGAGAGAGTAGAATGGCAACAACCCTGGCTAGCAAATATGTCTCTGGGAAAAAAAAAGTGCTCTGCTTGTTAGAGTTGGAGAAGGCCTAGATTAGTTGCCTTCGAGACTACATAGTTGTAATGTAAGAATATTTCTTTGCAAGTAATTGTAGCTCTAGAAAAGGATATCTTGCCACATCCAATTCTTATACTTCAATAACAATTATGTATTTATTTTTAAAAAGCAACATTTAAAAATATTATTTTCTTAAAATCAGGTTATAATTTTAAAATAAAATCTAATTTATTAAAATGGTTGTGTGTTCAAGAAGATATATTTTTATTTTTATATATTACAGATATTTTATGTTTAAAAATATATTTTTAAGCATAAATATATTATTTAATTAAAAAATGTTCATGTCAATTGTTCTAGCCTTTCTGAGATGTTCAAATATCAACTGAAACACATCCTCAAATAACAGAAAATATTTTTAAGATGCAATGAATTACAAATTTTGATTAATCACTCTCGCCGATCTATGTTTTTCTACATGAAAATAGAAAATTTGCAGATTGAAACATTGAAGATGTTAATTACTAGAAACTGAAAAACAATTAGCAAAGTGTTTATCTCTTCAGATACTACATTTACAGTTTTACATTCAACATTTACGCTACTTGTATAAATCAATTTGAGTTAAATGGGTTTTCTGTATAGCTAATATAAAATGCCTTTAGCATCGAAGTAAAAAGCTATCTTGTCAAAATTGGAATTCATTATGGCTGTCGTTACTACACAAAGTGTCGATTGATACTAAAATTCCGTTGCGAAGCAGGCTTTCGTGGGAGGAAAGCCATGCAGAAAAAATAGTGGAAAAAATGTCTTGAAGGACGAAACAATGAGAAACTCCCCTCGCAGAAAAGAATAGTTTCCCCTATCACTCTTCGTTCGGTTGATCGGAGACCTTAATCTTCTATGTCCCAGTAGAAAGGCCTAAGTCCCAGCTTCGAAAAATCATCGTTTGCTACACGGACTCTTTCTTATCCATCTTCTTAAAGAGGAGGACTTCCTTATCTCTTGAGAACAGTTTTTTGCTCCTTTTTTTTTATCATGTTTCGATTTTACTTTTTATTTATTCCTTTCACTGTCTTTAACTATGACGTCAGAGGATAAGTACTTCGGACGAGAGTATACTAATCTCTCACCCAGTGGTTGTTACAGAGAGGGATTAAAAAAGACTGTTGTTATCGTGAGATTCGTCAGCGTCTTTCACCTTCACTTCGATGGAGAGAATTTCTACACTTTGATTTAGACTTCTGAAGCCCTTCAAAGTCCAGTGGTTAACGATAACTTTCGTTTAATTAGCACCGAAAATTGAGTCGACAGAAAAGAATTCCATTTCACTAGAATTAGACAGTTTTTTTTATCTTCAAAGATTTCACTTTACCTCTTTCTAATCTAGAATTCTCTTATTAGTATATAAATATTCATTTTCATCTTCTTCTTCTTTGTCTTAGTCAGGAAAAACGATCAATGTTAGGTATGTCGAGCTAAATGATAAATGACGTTTAATAATGCATTACTTGAAGAAACGTGCATAAAAGTTAATACATTTCGATTTTGAACATTTTCTACTATTAGCACTAAAATAAGGTATTTTAATTTGTAAAATGGAATTTTTCCAATGGATTCCAATTCCTTCATATCGTATAATTCAGGATGTAGTGAAATTCACTTAAAAGCCATTTATTCTGTTGAAATTTATTACGCCTTTAAATCGTTATTTAATGCATTACTATTATTTTATTTCTTTGATATTAAACTAAATTAACTTTAAAAATCTTTACCAACAATTTGTTGCTTTTGACATTAAATAGGAGCACTTGAAAAAACATTTATGGATAAAATTTTAATATTGGATGATTAAAAGTCAAACTCTTAACGAAAAGGATTTTTTTGCATGTTAACAAAAGAGGAGGTGTGTTCAAATTGCCCATTACATTTTACTGCAAACTTGCTTCAGTATCCCAATAGCTATTACATGAATTTGAATTTATCACTTAAGTAAATGTGATATAGAACTCGGGTAGATATCAGATTTTTAACTCTAAAAACATTCCAAGTCATGAAATTCCTACGTCATAAGAAATTATTAAAAAATCAGCAGTAAAAAGGATTTCCTTTAGAATGAAAACATTTTTGAAGTAGTTAAATTAACATTCAAAGCTATGAAGATTTAATGGTGTAGAATATTTTTCCTATGCAAAAGCTTTCATTGTAAACAGAGCTCAATTTTTAGTTTAATAGAATCATTTTTCAACAAACATCCGCAGGGTAATCGATTTCTTAAAGCTATTAAATTACAAAAGCAAGGAATACAAAAGACAGCTTTTAGCATGAGTTTTATGTGCAACAAATCTGAATAAGTTATAAAAACTGAATGAAATTACCAGGTTTACTTAAGAAAATTAAAAAGTTTTACTGGGCAAATTTTCTTCGCGTTCGATTGCTTTCAAATATTAGTTTTATAACTAGTCCGCGTTTCCTTTTATCTTTCCTGCTCTCGACTTATATTTTCATTTCCCCTAAAAACAGACACAAAAAAAAAAAAAAAAAAAAAAAAAGAACTTTTCTCCTTGGCAATGACAAAACATTTTCGAAAAATAAAAGCGTCATAAAGTTAGTGTGCAAAAGGAAAAAGATCGAAAAATCGCTTCTTTTCCCCCATTTTAATCAATCCTGTGAGTTTTCCGAGTGTGGCCCGTAAAAACGAAGAAAAAGAAGGTGGAAAGTAATACCTGAAGTAGGAGAGAAAACTATTCAGCGCTAAGAAAATGAAACACATTTTTTTCTTCTTTGAAATCAGATAAAAGCAACGTATTTATTTCGCAAGTATTTTTGGAGTGGATCATAACCGAATTGTCGAGTTAGAAAACAAAAAAATCTTAAATAAATAAATAAAAACAAGGAGTTCAAAAGTTTTGTTTTCGCGAAAGAAACAATTACTTGAATGGCTTTTGCAACAAACCAAAAAGAGAGGAAATTTTTCGCTATTTTTTATAACACTTTGACGCAGCAAGACAAATCAAATGTCATCAGTAATAATAAAATAATTTGACCACAACAATCCACTGTCCTTTTACATTACAGAAGAACTTTGATCCTTTGAGTTTCAAGTAAAACTCTTCTTGCAACTGAAAATTAAACTCAATTACTCTCAATTTTTTTTTCTGATACACTGATTATTCAATCAGTGTTATAATTTTCAACAAACGATAAGAAGTTCTGTACCTTTTACTGAACTACAAAATTATACAAGAATATTCAATGTAATGCAAAGATCAATACAGAAAATATCATTTTAAATGAATAACTCCAAAACAAACCTTAATACAATCAGTTCACACAGAAAAAAATTTTAATTAATTTCTGTCAAGTACTAAAATAGCTAATTTAAAATAATGCTTCCGTTTGTAAGACTTCAAATATCATTTACAAAATATGATGAACAGCAATGAAGTAAAAAATCTTCAAGATTCGATAAAAAGATTCAATAAATATCAAGTAATATCTAATGGTATAAACAGTAACTTTTTTTGAATTACTATTTTTGAAAAACCCGAAAATGTTGCTAAATTATAATATACATTAAGCTTAATACATTGCAATTTAACATAACTGTGTAGCTATTTTGATATATTCTAAGCAAATTAAAAAATGTGAGCATTACATTTAAAAATTTACTGTTTTATTAGTGATCATTACATTTTGTCTATACTTCTTACAGTGCAGTTAATTGTATTATTTATCACTTTTTTAGAGAAGTTGTTTTAGGAAAATGTTTGGTGATTAAATAAAAATTAAAGAACGTTAAATATTTATAATGTATAATTTTTAAAATCAAATATGCTTCAAATATAAAAAGATAATTTTTCTCATTTAACACACTATTTTTAATGAATGTTTCAAAACAAACATTAAAATTTCACCATAACTTTTATAATTTTCTTATTTTTATACTCCTTAGTACACTTTTCTCAAACTCACAAGCAATTTTTAATTTTTAGGAAGCAGTTTGTATTGTCAAGTGATAAATACATTAAAATTTTAATTTCTAACTAACAAAACAGTAATCTACAAATTTATCTCTACTTTATATGACATCAATACAATTAAAAAATCCCAGTATTTGTTTGTTTTTTTTACATTTAATTCATAATCAGTAATACTAAAAATAAACAGTAATAATTTTACTCAGTTTCAACTTATTTAAAAAGAGTTTTGAATACTAAAGAAGAAATACCATACAGAAGACTAGTATCGCAATTGGAAAAGAATTTCCAACAATGCATTTTCTATAATAAAGTATTTAATGCTACGTTTGATCCTATGCAAATGACAACTGAAACTATGTTTTACTTTTTCAATTCAGAAAACGAAGCTTACGCTCATAAATTCAACTGTTTAGACGAATATTTCTAACACTGTTGTAATAGGAACTTTTAAAGTATCATCCTATTCGGATCTTCCACTATAAATTAATTCTAGAGAGATTTCACATTCTATTGGTAGTTATACAGAATCCTTATATAAAGGGACAAAGTTTTCCACTGAAAGATTTCATCAGTAAGTATAGAATGCAGTTATCTTTGGACAAATGCTGTTATTACGATAATAACCCAAAACTAAAGTTCTGCATTCCATTCACTTCAATTAGAAGTAGATGAACTCTTTAAAATAGGAGGTTTGTGAATTCGATATGTTCCAAAATGTAACAGATTCTGAGCACTGATGTAGTAGGATCTCCCGAAGTAGCATCGTTTTTGCTCTTCTCACTCTAGACAAATCATCGATTGTCGCAACCGAGATCGATACAGTGTCCAGTTGGAAGGAAGTGATTAATCGACTGAGAAAAACACAAATCGAATTTGAATCGATCGGTAAAAAAACGATAAGTATCAAATAAGTGGTTTAAAGAATTTTTTAAGCACGCGCGTAGGAGCCAGTGGTGTGGAAAATTAAAAATATCGAATCTAACAGGTGACGTGGTAAAGTTTCTAAAAACTTTTGGAACCTCTCCAAATTGAACTGGGTAATTTTTGAGTTTCTTTTCATTTTGGGAGAATGCCTCCAATATCATGTTTTTCTTCATTGGTTAAAATCTTTTTAAAAGTGTAAGGAAGCTTATTGATCCAAGTGGAATTCACTACCATAAAATATTACTATAAAAATATTTCACTCAAACATTAGGAATAAATATTTTCTAAAAAGTTGCTTCCTAATATTTTATTTTGTAAATTTTAGTGATAGACTTAATATCACTGTTATTCAAATTTTATAATACATACTAGTATTGTTACTATTATTAAATGTCAAATATCACTTCAAAATTATGAACATTTTGTTTGAAAATGAAAAGAAGATATTAATTTTAACCTTATTCTATCCATCCCATTAAATAGCAGATTAATAATATTCCATCAATATTTTGAAGGCAAAATAGATGTTTATAAAGTAGAGATTTAGTAGCCCGTCAACTTTTCAGATCAGTGAGCCTCCTGCGTACCACCCAAATCCACTGATGGGAGTGTAGCATTTTGAGAATATCATTTGCATGTCGTACGCGCCCCATGAAAGGGATAGAACTTCTTGGTTTCGAAAAGCCGTTCCACCGATGGATGTCCTGTACGCTGGCAACGAGTCATCATCAATGATTATGAAATGGAAATGGAATAATGAAATGAATGAATATGAATGATGAAATAAGGAATGAATGATTGATTGAAATGAAATAAGGAATGAATGATTATGACATGAAATAAGGAATGAATGATTGTGAAATGAAATAAGGAATAAATGATTGTGAAATGAAATAATGAATGAATAATTTTGAAATGAAATAATGAATGAATGATAATGAAATAAACAATGTTTAAGGATAAGTTTCATGTATATTCCTAATTTTTAAAATATTTTTATATCACTATGAATTATAAATAGTATAGATATTTGATTTTGTACATCGAGGTAGTTTTAACTATGCAAAATTTTTACTACTTCATTATAATAGAAATTTTAATTAATTGGGATTTTAATAAACACTTACGTCTAAATCAAATATATATACTTACTATTGTGCCAAAAAAGTAACAACAATTATTTTTTTGTTCAAAAACTACTTATTTATTCTTTCAAATTTATTTCACGCCTTCAAAGTAATCTCGTCCGGATACAATGCACCTATGCCCCCTTTTTTTTTTTCAATCCTCAATGCATGCTAAAAAGTCATCGGCAGGGATGATCTTGAAAAGCGCGCGGCGATTCACTTTGAATCTCTTCAATCAACTCAAAACGGTGACCCCGGAGTGGTCTTTTGAGTTTAGGGAATAGCCAGAAGTCGCACTGTGTCAATACGGTGGTTAAATACGGTTGCTGACGCATTCAGTGTTTTCGGTACCATTCGAGATTTGAAGCGTTTGAGGCCAAAATGGAATTGACCGATCCTTTGAAATTCCAACAACATGAGCAACGTCTCTAATTATAAATTGACTGTTTGCAAGCACCAAATCTTTAACTTTTGGACGTAAGCTTCGTCGGTTGAGGTTGATGGTCGACCAGAGGGCTCTTCGTCTTCAAAGCGCTCTCTGTCTTCTTTGAACTACTTATACCCCTTCTAAACATTTCTTTTCGATATAGGAATGCTCAACGAATGCCTTCTGCAACATTCTATACATTTCCGCAAACAAAATTTAATTCTTTGATCAATTAATTCAGACATTTCAAAATTGCCGGAATCAGTTTTTAGCGTCTCAAAAAGCCGAGCGTAACTCAAACACTAATGAATATTTTGACATTGAATTTCACACTGATGTCAAGGACAGTGCCAACAACCTAAAAAAAAAACAAATTAAAATTACATAAGCTCCGGAAATTTTAAATTTAAAATTGGTCTTACTTTTTGGACACAGTAGTAATCCCATTATTTTCTTGGAGCAAACTAATCATGAATCCTTAATTATGAATTGATTTTACCTCAAAATTCTTTTCAATGATAATACCTATTACAAAACGGAAGCATAAGTCCCGGAAATTTTAAATTGAAAATTGGTCTTACTTTTGGACAAAGTAGTATGTAACTTTACCAAAATTAATCTATCACATTAAAAATTTTATGTAATCTTGAAGAAATTTTAAAATTATAATTCGCCAATAGTGTGCAAAAGAACATAAAAAGGCCTAAAAACGACATATAATTATATTTCTTAATTCATTCATTTTTTAAGGTGCATAAAAGCTTTTTATCTGTGCAGCATATCATTTGAATTGAACCCTAATATTTTAGTATATGTTTAATTAATTATTTCCAATGAAACTAAAATTTTCTCCCATGAATATCTGACTACCAGGAACATTGAATTTAATGTTTACTCTAAACACAGTGGCCATGAAAACTTTTTGCATATTAACTCTCGTTTTAAAATTTTACATAATCTATGTGAACATTATGCAGATGTACCATTGACAACTAGAGAATGAAAGAAATCTGTAATTAGCAACTACGACAATTTTCACTACAGTATATTTTCGAGAATTCCATTGAATTTCGTAATGCTTTGAACAACACAAATTTTATTCCTCAATCAATAAGCATATACTTTTTTCCTTATTACGTAACCTAACTGTAGAATAGTGTGTCTCACTATTTAATGAAGCTTCGATTTTTCACGATTAGAACACAATTCTCCGCTCTTTCATAAAGCAATTTGGGTCTTTAGGTGGGGAGAAATGCAGGAACGAATCATTTTGGATTATTAGCTGTTATGCCCCGCCTTCTTATCATTTGATGGCATCGTAATTTTTACGAGGCTTCAAAGCGTTCGAAACCATTTACTTTTTCTTCACTCACTGATGTGTTTTAATTTGATTTTTTTCTTCTTTTTTTTTAAAACTGTGGCCAGTAATTGAATTGAATTCTTTATATTAAATTAAAGTTCAAAATTCAAAGGAAAAGACTTTGCCTACTATAAGAGGAAAATACTTTACTTTGTTCTATAATCAGCATATTTCCAGATAAAATATGCTTGTAGGATGTTTTAATGGAGATAAAAATATCTTGAAAAATTTCTATCTTCTGTAAACTAATCATTTTACAGAAATATAGGTAAAGTTTTTCAAGTTTTGGGCATATTCTTAGGAATTCCATATTTCAATAACATTATACGTCGACGAAAAACAAAACTAGGCGCAAATATTCTAAACTATCAGAAATCAAAATACTCATTTGTTTCAAAAATTTTGTATTTAACTTTTTTTAGAAGGTTCATCTCTACAAAATTTCTGATTTATGAATGGTACATTTTAAGTGAGTTTAGAATATAGAAACATTAATGCATATGTAACTATAATGTACACATAATAGGGCTAATAATTTATAGCAATCATCTACTTAAAGCTAATAATCTAGATATAAGTATAAGCCCAGATTGTACAATGGATATTTTTTACTAAAAACCCTATCAAGACTCATAATATATTATGAATCCTATGTAAATAACAGTACTACGTATTTTAGAAATTTAGAAAATTCTGCATTTTTTTTTAATGTTTTAGCAATTATTAGAATTTTTATGTATTAATAAATAATAATTCTTTTTCCATTTTCTGTGTATTGTTAGGGATTAAATGAATATTCAGAGTACAAGGCTAATGAAAGCATAACACTCTGATTTTGTATTAAAAATTGATGCCAAATACAAAATATTATATAAAATTATTTATGAAAAATTATTAAACGTATTTTTGTCATTTTTAATGCTGCTATTTGCCATAGATTATTTGATAATTCAATTAATATTAATTTTAATTATAATTAAACTAAACAATACTTAAAAAATTATATTTATAAAATCCTCTGGTAAAATGAGCCAATTTCCTAATAGTCCAAATGTACAACAACTGTATAATATAAGTTCCTTAAATGCACCTAAATCCAACTTATTAAACACACATATATATGTGGCTGTATCTATGGGGTGTTTATGTGTGTGAATGCATGAAGGAATTACAACAGAGCAGCCAATAGCAATCGGTCCCATAGCGATTGTGAAATCTTCCTCCAATTTTTGGGGCCTAGCAAAGATGTTCTAAAATGGTTCGAAAAGGAAAGAAAGTTGAGCACTAAAAAGAAAACCCCAAAAGAAGAAGAAAAAATGGAATGTTTTCTCTCTTGTACGTTCCTGTGAATCAAAAAGGCTGGGCCCAGTAAATCGAAACGGCTCGATACTTTTGTATTTATTTATTTCCGTTCCTTTTTATTTTTGCTTTTATTTCCCAGAAAGAGAAGTTTTCGAAGGGGTGGGGCCTGAAGTTCGAAAGATTGGTGGAAAATGTATGGGAGACTATCGATTTGGCACCTTTCTGAAGCAGTTTTTTAATAGTATTTTTTAAGCAACTTCTTCCTGAGATGAAAAAAAAAATGTTTTATTTCAGCTCCTCGGTTTTACTCATTTCTAGCTTATAAAAATGAAAAACAATCTACTAGAAACCCATTTTAGCCTTAGAAGAAAAGTCTTCCTTTGTTTGCTTTCTTCTGCTTTGAGATTCAAATTGCTCTTTGGAACTATCAACAAGCAAACTCGGATTTTTACAATAGCAACAAATGGGGCTGACACAATTCGAATTTTCATCTCATTAACAATAAAGTTGAATAACATTAGGCATTATTTATTGATTTTTAAGCTAATAGGACTTAGCTCAAGTCAAATAAACATGCAATTATGCTTTTAATTACTATACTCTTATTATACGTTATACATATGTCAAAAAAATTATACTATTATAGCATCAAATGTATTGAGAAAGCAGTTAAATTTTTATTTAATGTAGATTGCAACTGTCTGTTAAAGAATAATATCTAGGATAATTCGTGTTAGTTAGAATGGATTAGATTAAAGAAAATATTTTACATACAAATTGTAGCTAAAATTGCCAGTAGCACTTATTTAATACAGCTTAATAAGGTCAATTTATAAATTAAACTTTACAATTAATGGCAATGCGCGTAGGGTCAACAAGTTATAACACAATTCAATTATATTCATATATTTAAAAAATGGTAATTAATAATATATTTCATCACATTATTGATAATTTATTGATTAATTAATTTAAATACCGATAGTTACCAAATAACTACATGTAAAAGAAAATATGAAAGGCGTTTAATGAAGCAAAATTTGATAAATGTTATCACTTTTAATTTAAACTAAAAGGCCTTAAAAACATCTGTAAATAAAATAAATAATTACATAATTTACATAACATACCTTGATGAGATACAAAATCTTAAAAAGTTGCTAATGATTCAAAGTTGTAGTTTGTGATCGTGAGATTGATTCATGGAGTAATTCATGAAGATTTCTCCAGAATTTAATTAGTGGGATTCAATTTTGTTGAGTTATGTTATATTCATAATTCAATTTTGTTATTGAATTATGAACAATAAAAGTGACATTTTAATACTAAATTATTCATGCAATATAGATACAAATTAAGTTTATTAATCAAAAAAATTAAAATTTACAGTATTGGAAACTAACTAATACAGAAAATTCTTTATTAATTCTAGCAAAATAATTTGGAATCCGCATGAATGAAATATTCACATGTTCAAATGAAATTATAGCAAACTTACATGAACCATGCATTGGAAGAATAACAATAATTAAGAGTCATATATTTTTGTAATGTTAAAGGTATTTGAAGTTTATGTCTTATTTATATCTGAAATTAAATTTTGATTTCAATAGAAAGTATATGGATTTCTCGTATTATTCTTTACTATTCTACGTTTCAAGATTTTAAAAGGTTTCAATTGCAAAATTTTGACAAAAATCCTTTTTTTGGAGAATTTTAATACAAATTATAATACCTCACTCTTTTTATAGATTTGTCTTGAGAGTGTGTTTCAAACATCAGATTGGCAAAAATTTTAAATATAAAAACTAATATGAAATGATATTATTTTAAATCTGAAATAACATACTGACCTGTACCAACATGCTAATTTAAAATAAATAAATGAAATAATTAAGATACGATTAAAAAAATTTGAAAATAATTCCTAGATTAAAAAAAAACTGAAACATTCTTTTCAAATGAAATGCAAATTCAATTTGAAAAATCTTTAATCCCTTTCTATTTTGTTAAATTGGTGAAATTGCATTTCGCATTTCCCAATAAACCAATTTGAAATCCTAAAGAAGCAATTTGAGAAATATTTAGTGAGCTAGGTGAGCTAATTTCATCTATTTGTAAGACAAAAACTCTTTTCAATGCAAATATTACAATTAAGTAGTGCATACTTATGAATGATTTTATTACACTATTGTAAGTATCTTAAGATTAATACTTTTAAATAGATGAAATTTTGTATTGAAGAGAAAGGTAGTTAGTGATAGCAGTACATTTATAGTTTTACTAAAAAGACATAGCGAAAATATTTAATTTATGGGTGAAAACGTTAAGAAACGGTTTTATATTCTTAAAAATCGTAATACTGTAGAGAGCTTAATTGTTTTTCGCATTTATTTCTATTTCATAATTATAAGATGTGCCTTATTTGTTGTTAACAGTTTCGAAAGATAAACAAAGTTGTTCCAAAGGGATCTTCTGCATTGCACTTTTCTGAGATTCCCGCAGGTCTCTATTGGGTTGATGATTTGACCCGATTATCTGTAATGAAGAATCGGAATACTTAATTGTTTTTCACATTGATTTCTATTTCATAATGATAAGATGTGCCTTATTTGTTGCTAACAGTTTCGAAAGATAAACAAAGTTGTTCCAAAAGCGATCTTATGCATTGCACTTTTCTGAGATTCCCGCCGGTCTCTATTGGGTTGATGATTTGACCCGATTATCTGTAATGAAGAATCGGAATACTTAATTGTTTTTACATTGATTTCTATTTCATAATGATAAGATGTGCCTTATTTGTTGCTAACAGTTTCGAAAGATAAACAAAGTTGTTCCAAAGCGATCTTATGCATTGCACTTTTCTGAGATTCCCGCCGGCCTCTATTGGGCTGAATGAATCTGTAATGAAGAATCGGAATACTAACTCTTTGAATAGATGATGAAGGAAAATAGCAGAAGTAGATTTATTGACAGCTTGTTTTCTAATCTCTTTGCTCGAAACTTTCCATAGAAATCCATCCAGTCCATTTGTAGACAGGTTTCGAAGGAAAAGAGAACTTGTACCAAAAATTATTTCAGAGGATGAACTATTTTTTTTTTTTTTTCCATTTACAAGATAATAATTACTGTATTTTCCTTTCTTTAGTGTAATATAATATTGAAAATTCCTCTTCATAAAAAATGAAAGACAAATTCGTGTCATAAAATTTATTTGGAGAAAAACTTCAACAATTTATCATTCTTTATACTTGAAAACCCTAAGCAGGAATCTCTGATATTTAATAAATTACTCCTTATGTAGAATTTTTAAATTGGACGACACTTGAAATATTCACTAAATACATCGATGTAAAACAAAATGCCACTAAATTACTCCAATAGAACTCATCAAATGAGTTTCTTAGCAGATAAACGTAGAATCATTGTTTAATGACAGGTTTTTGAATTGTTGTTTTAACTCACGGAAGTTGTCGGAAAAGTGTTGGAGAAAAAGAAAGGTGAGAAGAAGAAAAATTATATTTATGGCTTTAATAGCTCCTAATTTTGATAACTATGAAAGTACTTAATCAAAAACAGTTTAATTGAGATGAAAAAAAAAATATAACAAATCTTAGCTTCGTTAAAAAAAAAAAAAAAAAAAATTGGAACTGATAGAAATGTTTTCTTTTTAATTTCTATAATTATCTTATGAATTAAAAAAAAATATGAAAAATGAGTGAAGATGAAAATTCCACAATTTATTGATAATTTAATTCTTATAAAAATACATATACTATGGCTCTTTTTAAAACGACAAGGCTAAATAATAATTACACATTTTCAAGAAGAACTAAAGAGCTTTGAAAAATTTATTTCAAAAAAGGCACTTTTTTAATGGGAGATATAAATAAAACTTTAAATATTTTAGAAATAAAATAATTATATATTGATTAGGATGTTAATATATAAATAAATAAATTTTCATTTGACAATGACATTAAAATCATATATTTACGCTATAATTTAGGAAGAAGGTTTAACACTGTTTATTGATAAATGCTATCACAGATATTGAAATTATATGAATGTAATATGAGAGAATTCATGAGTACAGAAATGTCATTGATTCATTTCAATGAAACTTAAATAATGTAGTTCAGAATTTAGTTTAATGAATGTATTTAAACTTTGGGTTAGCATTATTATGGAAATTTGGGAATAGTGTAATAATGTGAGGCCTATTTAACCATGTATATCTTATTAAAATATTAGTACATAGTTCCAGATCAATATTGTAGTTACACGATATGATTTTAAGATATCATTAAAAGGATATCTTAAAATCATATTTTAGCTGGTTTTCAGCTCCTTGTATGTAATAATGGAAGAATTGAAAAATTCACTTCTGATACACAACAATGTATTTTGTCTAGACTAATATAAGAATAAATTTAGTTTAAGAATAATTAGGTTGCTAATGAGGAAACATGAAAATATAAAGTACATATACTAGGAATGGAGTGCCTATAAATACTATGTAAGATAGGATGTACATTGTTCTGAATATATAGTAGTTTATAAGAAGAAATGAGTACAAATTATAACACATTACGTGTAGTATTATCTTTTATTTTGGCATTTGTATTTTATATTTGAGAAAGATTTGTTCAAGCCAGAAACACATAAAATACATTCCATAAATTTTCGAAGATTATCTGCTTCTTCATGCCCAATAAAATCAGAAAACTATTTTAAATCAAGACAAAAAATTTAAAGCTACAATCCAATGCTGCAGCCCAGAGAACTGATAATTTCCTTTCTTTGTTTTGTTTATCTACACGGCAGGGACCATTAAATCTAGACTCCTTTTCTTTCTCGAGAAATACTATTGATAGGGTAACAATGCAGAAAAAAGTGCCAGCACTAGCGGCATTGAAAATTGTCATTTTCTTTCAAGGGAAAAACGTCGCACAAAGGCAAGCCCCCTTTTTTTTTTCTTTTTCTCTCAAGGGGAGAGATGTTTCTAGTTGAAAAGTGTCATCGGCAGGGGTGGGTGCCATGATCCATCATAACTGTCTCTGGTGATCAATGGCACCACCCCTTTTCTCCGTCGTCCAAATTTGTATTCTTTCTTTCAGAACCAGAAGACGAATTTCGGAAGAATCCTTTTCACTCAGACAAAAAATATTTAAGAGGTAAGACACAAAATATACAAATTGTTTCAAAAGAGTATTATAAAACTAACCAAGAGCGAATCGTGCTAGTGAATTTTTCTGATTTGTACATATATGATAGACCAGAAACATTTCAAAAAAATTTTAGCAGCCATACCATTTCAAACAAAACGATTCTAAAAATTAATTCATATGATTACTAGTAAAAGCTTTACATAAAAAACGTAAAAATGTAATTTAGAATATTCATTTCTTTTTTTATAACAGATTACTACTATTTGTTGGAAAATAAAATAAAAGCTCTTATTCTAAGAGAAAACCTAATACTAAATAAGGCTCCGAGACATCGTGACCAAAATTTATTTCGCTGTTTGAAGTGAAAATCAGTCAAAGACCATTACATCTTCAGAAAATTCTATGAGTTTTGGGGTTCAAAAAATGACCAGGGGGATTGAACTCTATTTTTCAAAAGAGTTCTCTAAATGACGATGAACGTGCTCGAGATAGAATCGCCAGCTGTCTATTTTTTCATCAAGGATTTTGGAGCACTGAGACGGTTTTTCAAAGGTTAAAGAATTAACACCAAAAATCCCCGCTGCTCTTTAAGTTGGAGGTGGATCTGCAGTTTCGAAAGAAGTTTAACTTGAAACTATTGGAAAACTACGACTTTAAAAGAGATTTTAAAAATAGAATATAGTGGTATAAACTTTTCATATTTTTGAGAATGGTAAGATATAAAATAAATGAATCGAAAATATTTGGAAGATTTTCTAATTTAATAGAAGATTGGTTTAGTTCGTTATGTATTGCCACCGATTTTCTTAAAAAAAATTACACTTAAAAAAACTTGCATTTCTTTTCCGATACACTTTCATTTATAAATTATTTTTACCACATCATATTAAAAGAATGTTTTTACATACTATTATTACTTGAAACTTTTTCATAATGGATTGAAGCAAAAAATATCACAACGAACCTAGTCAACGATTTATTTTGGAATTTTATTTTCTAACTGTATTCTGTTTTTTTAATATAATTTGTGCAGTGAATTGCTTTTAGATAATATTTTAAAATTTTTGAAATAAACAAGCATGTTGAAGAAACCTTTACAGTATAATATGAAACTGCAGTGAACAAAAATATTCTTTCTGTCATGTGTAATACATTTTTAAAGTAAGAACGCAAAATTTAATTTTGTTTAAGAATAAATGTAAGGAAGATTTTGAGACTGAATTTGTAACTTGCCTTAATCGCCAAAATTTCAAAACAATTCTTGAATTTTGACTGTCCAGTTTCAAATAAAAATGTCCAATGCAATTTATTATTTATCCCGACTAATAGCTCAATAGGGGCCTGAGTGCTGGCGCTCTGTGCCACAAACTTCAAAGTACCGGCCTTAGACCGTAGGTACCAGTCCACTATGACTATAAGAGCGTTGTGCGTAGGGCTAATAACCCCATCTCGTAATACCTTCTGTCTTGAAATCTTCCAGTAGGAAGACGGTCTGGGCCATGGGGCTGTTGCGCCAAAGAAGAAGTAGCTCAATAGAAGCTCTGGAAGACTCTGTTTCGAATCAACAGGTGGCATTCTTTCAGAAATTACATTGCGAAGCAAGAAGACTCGATGACAAGCATCTTGCATCGATAGTTTGCCGCCTGGTAGGAGTTTTCCGTGTTTTATCGAGTATGCAACCAAAATGCAGACCGGTAAAAGTCCTGGCCTATCGATGGAACTTTTAAGGGCATGCATAAATAAAATAACAGCGCTAGAATTTATTAGAATAAAATGGATTGCAGGTTTTTTGTAGAAAACTATGGATATTGTAAAATGATAGAATATGCTAGTATTTTTAAGAGAAATCTACGGCTTGTTAATAAATTGGTTGAAGCTAGTTTCATTAATTATTCTGGATATAAACTAAACACATTAGTAATTAAAGTTTAATTAAACTCTAACTTCTTAAATAATTCAATTTTACCTTTGTTGAGATTATTGAAAAGTTCACCAAAGTCCTCTTTAATAATACAAGAAATCAAAATAGCGTCCATCACCCTCAATATTCTCTCATTGAAATTACAAACTGTCTAATTGATGTAATACCTATAAGAAATCAGAAATAACAATTATTTTTAGCAGAAAAGTACATTGAAAATTAATTTAAAAAATCATACTTGTTTCCAGATTTATTTTTTTGTAAATTATTAGAATAAGTTATTATGACGTAAATAAGAATGAGCAAATTTATTTATCATAAGTTGTAATTCTATGTAAAAATTAATGGATTAAGTAACTCTTAAAACATTCAATACTTAACTTCAATAAGTTGCTTAAATATAAGAGCAATTTATGTATCTGTATGATAATATGCATTGTTTGTTACGGTTTCAAATTTCAACAGATCTCAATGAAGAAAAGTTTTACTTTCAAATAGACCGAATAAATGAAGTTTTATTTTCGATCTAATCCTTTTTGTCTCTTAACCTGTTTCAAACAGTTACGGCGAACTGAAAACTTTTCCATGGCTGATTGATAGATCTGAAGAAATCTTTATTTTTTCTTTTAGAGGCGCTTTAATTCTCCTGCCTGATTCATGGCATGGAGTTACAAAAGAAATAAAGTCAGAAAAAGAAAACTTGAAAGCGTGTCTAGCTAATGGGATTTGCAGGCATTGCGATTCTTACCTGAATCTGAACCTTAGCAACTGTTGCTAAGGGTATCAGTGGTGGGAAAATGTGGAATGGAAGGCTTATTGGATTCACTTACCCTTCCTTCCTGTTATTTACAAGAACATTTCCATTGATTAAAGTCACTTTTTTTTTGCAAGTTATACTTTAACTTCAGTGTCTTCGTCTGCCAAAAGAAACAGACGGGCGCAGCATCAGACCTGTCTCATCAGCTCTCTTCAGCTACCGGTACGACAGTTTCAAGGCAGACCGTGTACAGACGCTTAGGGCACATTGAGTCTGTATGCTCGTAGGCCTGTCAGATGTGTTCCACTTACCGCAACTCACTGCCGCCTGCGATTAACCTGGAGTAGAGAGCATGCATTGTGGACACCGCAGTGGTCTGGTGTCATGTTTTCCGACGAGTCCAGGTTTAGTTTGCAGTCTGATTCTCGCCGAACTTTCATATGGAGGCGCCAGGTACCTGTTACCACCAAGAGAACACCATTGAACGACACCGTTACGGTGGTGCAGGATGGCTCGTTTGGGGGTATTCTTGGTTCCAAAACTGACCTGCATGTTCAAGAGTGTAACGATGACAGGTCACATCTATCGGGATGTCATTCTGGAACAACATGTATGTTTCATTCGGGGCGCCATGGGTGCTGAATTTCTGTTTATGGATGTTAACGCCCGTCCTCACCATGCAAACATTGTAGACGAATGCCTTCAATTGGAGGATATCACCCGTATGGATTGGCCAGCATACTCATCGGACTTGAATTCAATAGAACTTGTGTGGAATATGTTTGACCGACGAATGCAGCCCGTCAACCTCCCACCTGTCAACCGGAACTTCGGAGGGTATTGCTTGATGAGTGGTGTAATATTCCCCAAGATCAGATTGATAATTTGATACTCAGCATGCCTAGGCGTTGTAAGGCCTGTATTGCATCGTCCGGGAGACATACTCCTTATTAACCACCATATTAACCATGTTATACTGTTTTTTGTAAATAGGTTCTATTTTGAAATTTGCTCAGGGAGTGAAAATCACAATTTTTATTAATTATGTCAAACATATAGCATCTTTTTTTTTGCTCTTTACTTTTGTTTAATAAATGGACTTTGCAAATAAGTCAATTTGTTTTGCTTCTGTCTCTTTCTTTGCCTGAACTTCATTATCCTTAATTTATGCACATGGGTGTATTTATATTACATCTGAAAAGCAGTCCAATAGTTTACTGTTTAAACATACATTGAGTAAAATGAAAATAAATTTGAAACCCCCCATTCTTCCATAATAAATTTCAATTAGTGATTCAAAGCTTATTTAAATAATTAGCGTTTTAATTTGAAAAATTTAGACAATAATTGTGAATCAAAAAACAAGGTTAAAAGAATGACAGTTTTCCTATTAATACACTTTCACATTAATAGTTTTGACTGAGGTGATATCAGTTTTCAGCTATGTCAAACCATTAAAAAAATTGATAAACAGTTTATATTATTTGAATATATATTTATTAAGTGTCCTTTTTTTCTTTTTGCCGATCCATTCTTGAGGTACAAAAAATGTTCGTGGGGATTCCCAAATGGCGCGAAAAAACAGACATCAAAATTCTTTCTTTAAGATTAGGTTCCAAAAACTAGAAACTTATTCCATTAGATACGCACACTAATATTTGACAAAACTATTTTTGCGGCCAATTAGAGTAATTATCATTGTGAATATTTTTTTTTCTAGCTGCGGGTTGTATTTGTTAAGAAATGTGCTCATATTATATTTCCTAACTTAACTTACATATCAAATTTCATAAAAGGTCTATAATATTTTAATGAATACATTTCCTTAAATAAGAAAAATGCTTTTCACAAACTAAACTCAAAACTAAATGAAGCAACAAACTCTGACACGGTGGCAGCACACGTAAGAAAAATTCCGAAAATATTTTAGATGGTGGTAAAACTCTACTACTTTTTACAGACACATGCACAAAATTAATTTTAAATTAATATGCTTTCTCTTCGAGCGTCAATTATGATTCAAAACAATATTTAGCATTATATTTTTGAAAAATTAGAGTTTTCTAATGATGGTGAATAAAATAATATTAAAGTAATATGAAGTGTTTCTTCATAAATAATTGCGTAAGATTTTAATTGATAAATGTTTAAAAAGTTTTAACAATTAAGAAATGTTTTAACTTTTGTTGAGAAATTGTTTTAACAAATGTTTAACATGTTAATTGGTGCTGGAATTTTCATATTTTATACCAAATTATTATTACAAGAACAAATTTTTTTAAATGATAAATTTATTTTAATGAATACATTGTCTTTCATTAATTTATGCTTTAATTTCATTTCTTTAACTTAAGCTGTAAAAACATCAAAATAAAATAAATTACTGTAGAAATTTTGCTATTCGGTGTTGTGTAACGAAATTCGAAATAAAACTGCTGAATTCTGGCTAAAAATTTCTTTTTCCTTTTGAAATGAAGAAAAGTTTTTCTAAACAATTAATGATGTCTCTGAAGACGGATTCTAATTCTGTCCTTGTCTTAAGGTATCTTCAGATTTCGAAGGAAAATCTCTCGAACGCGAAAATGATTTTCTTTCTCGTTATCTCCAAGCACTTACTAGTAAACTAAACTTCAGTAGAAGGGGTTTTTTTTTTTTTTTTTTTTGAGGGATCAATTCTCATTGGTACAAAAAACGGTCATTAGCTCTCCCAGAAGAGTAAAATCAAATGCAATGCGAGGAATCAGACGAAGGCATTCAAGAATTCTTTCTTTTAAGATTAACTTCCAAAAACTAGAAATGTATTCAGTAAACACACACAGTGTTTAATTCCACTAATATTTGACAAAAATATTTTGCTACTAATTACAGTAATTATCATTATCAATACTTTTCACTAGCGGATAACATTAAAATGAAAAACCATAAAATCGCAAACATATTTATTTAGTTAAAATTTTTATTATCGAAGAAAATTATTACGAGGAAACTGTTTGGAAAACTTTTACATTTAGAAACTGAAACTATTGTTTGGAAACTGTTGAATTCACACAAAACGGTTTTACTTTTTTTATAAAATTGCTAAGAAAAAAGATTTTTATTAATTAGTTAAAATAAAAACTCAACAAAATAAAAGAAAACACTGCTCAAATTCATCTAGTTACAATAATTCAAAACCCAAATGCCATAATTTCCGATATAGTTTATAGTGGAACTTACAAGCAGGCAATTGTGGTGATATATGTTTGAGTTTAAAGATAAACCTGTAATAAAGTATTTACTTACAAAATCTTATCGTAATTCAAAATTGTCTTTCAAATTTCTTAAGAATCTGCCGAATATATTGAGAACAAATAAATTCATTTTGTAGGGAAAAAACTTTATTTTAAATAAAATGTTTAAAAAATTAATTATTTTATTTTCTCGATATTCCAATAGAACACGAACAATATTTCATTTAAATTCTAAAGATAGTTTCTCTCATGTTTGAAAAAGAAAACATGTAAATGCTTTATAACGATGATTCTTCAATTGATTCTAAAGAATTTTGATGCATTCTTTAAAACGTCGTAGCTATTCTAATCTGTTTATTTCCAGTTTTCATTTAATATTTAATAAAAAGTTAATTAGTTTCAAATCATCTAAAACATATTTCTACTGATAACATATTTTTCTATAAACATAATACTAAACATATTTTTGTGTTATGTTTAGTCATCTTACAATGAACAAAAAGTTTAGTTTCTGGTTGGAATATAAAAGAAGAAGAATGAGTTTTTTGTGAAGTAGGATTTTCCATAAAAGAAGCTTTTCATATCAAGAAACCGCCTGAAAAAGAATGCACTTTAAGGCAAAAGAGAGAAAACTTTACAACGAGATTTTATACAGACATCAGAATAATTTAAAATCTAATACTGGGAGAGATACGAAACACAAATGTAAATAAAATTTCGAAAGACAAATACTTCTGTCTTCTACGCACAGGAGTGGAACCTTTTTCTAAGTAAAAGTTCTAGCAGAAGCTTGAGATAGAAACTAAACGTTAAGCTTATTTCTTTGAAAGCATTGCATTGACGCTGTTCACTGCAGAAAATACCCGGATAATGTTTATTTATACGTGACTCTTATTTCCCCCTCAAGTCGTGGTGGGACTGTTTTCTTGCACTATTTTGGACACTATCTGTTTTATGGAGAAAGATAAGAGATCTGGTCAATTCCATTGGGGCAAAATGCTTTTCCTTTTCGTAAAGGATATCTTTGGAGCATTTTTTGTCATACAAAAAAATAAATCTTCTTTTTAGCGTCCATTTTTCCTGCCACGCGAGGTATAAGTAGTTTTCCGACTCGGGATTGTCTCTGGGGAAGATATCCATAGCTAACAGGTCAAGAGCCAATCATATCTAACTGAGGCTCCAGCTAGAAACACCTAACGCCGGAGGACCAGATTATCAAAGAACTTTTTCAATATGGAATCCTGTTCGAAAAACAAATATTCAAGCCTTTTTCTCATTCTAATAAGATTTCTCCTTTTAGTAGCAAAACTTTAGTTGCCATTTTAAAGACCTCTTTTAAAAAACCATTTATCAAAGGGGAAATATTGTATCAATTTTCGCACCTTCATTAAATCTAGAAAAATTTTCATAAAAATGTACAAAGAAAATACATATAAAAAGAAGATGAATTTTCATTATTCAAAATATAAGGAATTAGCTTATAATATTTTAACTCTGCAGAGGTAGATATTTTGAAACTCATCACGTTGACTGAACCTTGTAAGAAACATATTTTCATCAAGCTGGAAATACCTGGCTGCTTCGTAAAAGCCAAGTGATAATACAATAATTCAAAATTATTTCAAATGCTTACGAATCTAAATTTCAATTAGATTTTCCATCCGGTAATTTTTTTTATAGAAACTTTTTCTAACCAAATAATAAAATCAGCAACTATCGATTTCCTTATAAAAATTTTTTCTTGTTGATCTATAAATAATAATTTTTAAGTTGTTAAATGCAAATAAATATTGATACATTAATTAAAACCTTTTCCACGAAAAATCCGTTATACTTTAAAATATGGAAAGAATAAAAATAACAGTCATAGTTATTTTTACCATAAGCATAAATAATTATAAAAACCTGTACTTAAAATGAAACAAAGAATTAAAATATTTAAATTTTTCTTTTTTACTGTAAATTTAAAATTCCATTCAATTTTACAGAATCCCATAATATAATTAGGAAAAACTTACATTTAATAGTGAAACTTTAAAGACTATTAATAATATTTAACAGTGAAATTAATACTGAAAGGACAAGAGTTTTTATCAATAAAATCCATAATTTTTAAACTCACTACAATCGAATCTCAATAGCAGAAGTTTACCAACAAAAATATGTCCTTTCTTACCTCTTGTTAAATTTATATAGAAAGTTTTGATGCATTATAAATAAAGCCATATTATGAACATTGAAAATCATTATCTAAAACTTAATCATATCCAACATAGTAACATTATCCATAATAATCGGACTTTGCTTTTGTGGTGAGTAAAAACATTGCAAATCTTATTTAACAAGTTATTTTCTTCATTCAAACAAACGCTGTTTTTGTTTGAACTCACAAAAAATAAACTTTGAAAATAATTATATCAATTATTATAGGTCTTATTTAACTGATCAAATTGGGTCTTTTCAAATTTATAGTATTTGAAATTTAACAATATTCAATTTTAGCACCAAAATCAGTAAATCATAATTGCTTGGATAAATATTAGAATCCTTCGAATAAATGACATGGATATTAGACAAAATAACATTTTTTTTTTATAAAATGCAAAACTCATTAATAATTTCATATATCAATAATGAAAATAATGCTTTTATTATTAGATTGTTCTTACCATATGTGTAATTCTAAATACATTTATGATACATTGCGTATAGATTAGTTTTTATAAAATTGAATTTAATAAGTTTCTGATGTTAAATCTGAGCTTTGAACATCGGTGTTTAAAATTAAGAGTATTTCCGATTTGGTCGATACGAGCATTAGTAAACAGATTTCAATTATTATTGTTTGATAAATTACATAAGCAACAGCAGCACTTATCATATAGATTCATGATCGTGCGTAAAACTCATCAACATAGGAAGTTCATAAACAGGGTTTATTATGTCAGACACAAAGATGGGTTAATAGGCGTAGGATCCACTCTTGCATTTATATAACTCTTAGATCATTAAATCATACCATTTAGTAAGAAGGCAGACAGTTTATAAGTTTACATTCAATTCATGCGTCACTGGAAAATTGGTTCCACTCCTCTAGCAGCACTCTTCTCAGAACTTGGCTGAGCTCTCGAGGAAGGCAACTGCCTTCCAAAACCATCCTGAAGAAGCTCCATAATATTTATAGTTTGAAATATGATAGGGCAATTCCTCTGGCAAGTATCCTAAAACTCCATTAATTCGTCGCTATGTGATCCCAATGCAAGTTATAGTGCATTAAAAGGAAATCAGAGCTCACTGCAGCCTTGAAAATGCAAACATAGGCGTCCAAGGATCATCCCTACATTTTTGCAGTCGTTCAAGAGCCTCTGTCAAAGACATGGATATTTGCACCTGATCCGACCTGCTGATTGGAGAGAAGTGGAAATTGCGGTTTTTTAAAGTTTGTTTTTCCCTATATTCAGCACACACACGCAAGTATACACTTACATAGGATTACACGGATGTAAATACATCCGTGGCTGCGCAGCAACCGTTAGCTTACACTTACATATTCGACACCAGAAATTTATATCTGTTTGAAATCATTAGTTTTCAAGAAAATGGATAAAATATAGAAATTGTCTTAATTTTGGTAATAATCATGGTTATAAATACAGTCGACTCTCGGTAAATCGTTCCCCTCATGGTGATTGAAGGAGGGCTTTTCCATAGTGCATATACATACGCCTTATTCTTGCAAATCGGGGGAAGGGGGTGTATTAGGGCATATGCCCAATCCCAATTTAAAATCTGTAACTGACTGTGCATAAAAGCGATACAATGCGAATTTGTTTCTAGGTGAAGCATCTATGGATGGCAAAGCAGGCCGCATGAACAGGCCGAGCTCTCGAATTCGGCGGCAACGTAGCCACGAATGGAAGGACTACGGAAGCTCCTCAGAAAACGAAGACGATCGCATCGAAGCCTACCGTTATGACGACAGGCAATATGAAGAGTCACCGAGGGGCAACCCAGACATGCGAAAAGCAGATCCAGGTAACATTCCATCTCAGTAAAGTGCTTTAAAACATAACAATATATCAGCAAATCCTTGTCGCCTTCCTACAAGTCTTCGCTCGCTTCAAGAATTGGAAAAACTCTTCGACTGCATGCTTTTTTGTCGCAGTAAAAGAGTTGGAGAAAACTCTCTAGAAGGATAAATCTCCATACAGTAAATTCCAGCAATTTTTCAGCCTCATGGCATGTACACAATTTTGAATCTAATCGAAATTCATTTTGTAATATGAAATATATATTTAATAAATTTACATTTAATACATAATAATGTGTATTTAAATAAATTAAATTATATTTGAAGTTGAATATTAAACTAATATTAAATCTATATTTAAATATTTTCCCACTTCTGCTGTATATTTGCATTGCCGATTGCAGAGAATCATTAGGAGACTATAATATATGTTATTGCCATTTAAAAATCTTCAATAATTGCTATCATTAAGTGTATAAAGCTTTGTTCAAGTAGATTGTAGTATCTTTTTGAAATTTTCTTAAATAAGCATGAAATATTTATTTTCTTTTAATTATTTTTTATCTCAAAATTATGTGTATTAGATGTAGAAAATTAACTCTAAAAATATTTCATTTCAGCCAACAGTAGCTAAAAATACAGATTTTGGATTGACTTAAAAATTTAATGGTTCTAATGATTTGAAAATTTAATATTAATTATTTAATTTTATTATTTAATTATAATCGATTGCTTTTAATGAGCATATTTTGCTAATTTATAAAAATTGTACTATTTTAATTTTGATGCCTTTTGAAACCATTCACTATTGTTTGTACTATTTCTTTGTTTCTTCACAAGTATATTGTAAAATAAATCATCTTGACTACTATTTAAAAAAAAAAAATTTAATAATCCCTAACCAAAGTGTGTCCAAACCTATTACGAAAACAGTAAACTAAAGAATCTAACAATATTTCCTGCAAACTAGTGCTTTCAATTTCATTTGTACAACATAACTTAAAAGAAAATGTTTTATTTTTAAATAACACTAGGCACAGTGTACAATGGAGAAATTTCGCTTCTATATTTTTTAGAATTTTCATTGATTTAAATTTTATCTGTAAAGCATTTTAAGCCTGATTTTTCTTACACTTCTCAGTCGGATAATTACTATTCTAACAGATTGTAATACATGCTTTTAATTAAGTATTATGCTACCACAAAAATCGTACTCTTAACATCTTAAGATTCAATAATGCAGAAATAGAAATAAGATCTCAAATGAAATTATGTTATTTCGTAAAATATTAATAGGATTTAAAATAAAATTATGTAATTTCTCTATACGCAATAATTCCCATTGTTGAAATCCCCGTTATTTGGGAAGACTATGGCGATTGTGCCTCGCATCTATAGTCCTGTAAGGGAGATTTCCTCTCTCCCACAACAGGCAAAATGCGGTTCAGTTACTTCTAAATTTTTTCGAAACATTTTTCTTCGTTATGCTGAAATAGGATTTAATTGTCGTGAAATAGTAATAGGATTTAAAATAAAATTATGTAATGTTTCTTTACGCAATAATTCACATTGCTCAAATCCACGCTATTGGGGAAGACTATGGCGATTGTGCCTCGCATCTATAGTCCTGTAAAGAGATTTCTTCTCCCACAACAGGCAAATGCGGTTAAGTTACTTCTAAATTTTTTTCGGAAACAATTTTTTCTTCGTTATGCTGAAATAGGATTTAATTGTCGAAATAGTAATAGGATTTAAAATAAAATTGTGTAATTTATCTTGACGCTATAATTCACATTGTTCAAATCCAAGCTATTTGAGAAGACTATGGCGATTGTGCTTCGCATCTATAGTCCTGTAAGGAGATTTCTTCTCCCACAACAGGCAAATGCGGTTCAGTTACTTCTAAATTTGTTTCGGAACACAATTTTTTCTTCGTTATGCTGAAATAGATTTAAAATAAAATTATGTAATGTCTCTTTACGCAATAATTCATATTGTTCAAATCCACGCCATTTGAGAAGACTATGGCGATTGTGCCTCGCATCTATAGTCCTGTAAGGAGATTTCTTCTCCCACAATAGGCAAATGCGGTTCAGTTACTTCTAAATTTGTTTCGAACGCAATTTTTTTCTTCGTTATGCTGAAATAGGATTTAAAATAAAATTATGTAATTTTTCTTTACGCAATAATTCACATTGTTCAAAAATCCACGCTATTTGGGAAGTGTATGGCGATTGTGCCTCGCAATTATAGTCCTGTAAAGAGATTTCTTCTCCCACAACAGGCAAATGCGGTTCAGTTACGTCTAAATTTTTGTCGGAACACAATTTTTTTTCGCTGGCTGAAATAGATTTAATTGTCGTGAAATAGAAATATAATTTTTAATAGAAATAGGATTTTCATTGCACATCTGCTGCTATACATATATATGTGGCCAATCGATGTGCGAATTAAACAAGTCATTCTAACCCAAATCATTATTCAAATATTTACAGCTAATCCTTGTTATTAAAGATGTGCACGAGAGAATATTCTTTGCAGTTATCTTGAATTTTAGTGTACTATACAAAATTTTTTAATCTTATTTAAATAAATTATGTTCGGAGGCATATACTTAAGCCATTTCAGTAATATAAAAAAATTTCCCTATATTTTTCTTTAATAATGTTTTGAAAACAAAATTTATGAAATGTATACTATTAGTAGTTGACATAACGGAAAAATATCGCAATAATGTGGAATTTAATTTTTTTTTGCCTCGTATCTAACATGAAATTCTTCTCCAGTAATGCAAAATCTCTTCTTCGATATTCTTCACATTGAGATGAGTTTTATTTGCATCATTTTTTAAATAAATACAATTACAATAACTAATTAGATATTTTTAATAACAACAACAATCAATATTTTAAATACTTCTTCTGTAAAAATCCTATTTGAAGTTTTCTTTTTAGTAGGAGATAACTTGCACAACTTACGAAATGAATACTACTATTGCTTGAGATATTTACTCTTCATACCTATTTATTATATTTATTAATTTAATTTCAGAGAATAAAAGCTTTTTTCTCAGCTTTTAGGTCATGATTTCAAGTGATTTAAGTTCACGTAAGCATTTCGTTAGATAATTGTCACTTTAATAATTATTTGAAAAATTTAAAACAACTAATAATATTTTCTTCAGATATTAATAATAAGTTAAATTTCGTATCCCGTAAAACTTTTCTACAGAATAATTTAGCCTCTAAATGGGATGTTTTATTCATAGCATTCATAGCCTAACTATCCTCAACGCATCTTGTTTATGCATATGTTAGAGGCAATTCTTAATCTATTTTCCTTCTTATAAGAAGCAGTTATATATATTGAGAAAACTTGGGATTCACGCAAATAAGTTGTAATTTGATAATAGCTTCGTGAAATGCTATTTTCTTTTATAACTAAGGTCGTTTTTTTTTTTTTTTTTTTAAACTGTTCCATAACAATTCAATTTATACAAAAATAGAAAAAAAATTTTCTTAATTCACTAACATTTGTTCCGAATCCCATCAATTTTATGTAAGGTAATTAAGTTAAAAGTCACTTGAATGCAAATGAAAACTTTCTTTAAAAACGACTCAATTAGGAAAATAGGGCAACTGACAAGTTTGGTTTGTTGACGTGTCTGCCACCAACAGCCTGGCACTTGACATCCAGTCTTTTCAGTCGTTTTCACGAACGACAACCAACGGCGGTGGGATGTAAATGATAAATCTTTGGAAATGAAAAAACAAAATATCTGTGATCAATTCTAAACAACAGCACTCATTTGCAATACATTCTTTTTTTAATAGCACCAAAGATATATTTAATAATTGTAAATACTATGGAAAAAAAAATATTTGAAAAATCATACATCTCAAATTTTAAATTTTGAAAATGAAATGTAGAATTCTTTCATAAGATTAATTTAGTTATTCTTATGGATATTATCATGTAAAAAAAAACACAATTTTACAAAAAAATCTAAAATGTCTCTCGAATAAAATTTTTAATTTTTACACATCCGAATGAAAGCTTTTTTAAAAACTTTTTCACTAATAGAGTATAAAAATAGTCCTTAAATATAAAGTAATGTACAAAAATATAAAAATTGGTAAATATTAAAACGTATTTAATGGCGAGATTGGCGAGTTATATATATATAAGAAGTGCTTATTTTAAATATATTTTAACTTTTGATAGTACCACTCATAAAACCTTAAAAATTCAAACAGAAAATTCAGATTTCACTGCTTGATTGTGAAAAAAAAAAAAAACCTTAAAATGTCTAAGCACAGAGACTTTTTCGATTTTATTTTATTGCTTTTCGATTTTCTACCAGATCTGCTTTAGATTTCTGAATCGAAATTTAGAAGTATTCTTTCGAATTCATGCCAATAGGGGCTCTGATAACTGAAGGGATTTTGATTGTTTTTTTACGGTGATGAAATAGTCGTTTTCGCCCGATTCGTTTGATTGAAAGTGCTTTCTTTCTCAGAGGTATCTCTAAAGCCACGTGCTCACAGCGCCCTCTGTTAGGAGGTGCTAAAAAAAAGCTTTTGCCCTAGAGTCCGTTATCTGAGTGTGAAGTCATTTTATATCTTTACTCTCTCATTTTGCAATCGAATTAGAAAGAATCCGTGACCCAATACAATTCGTTAGAAATATTGAAATCGCGTTGCACTCAATAATTATCAGGGAATTATTGAAGTGTAATTTTCGTGAGAGCGTCTCTTGAATGAAAAAAGACGAATTATTCATGTAAAAAGGCTCAACATAAATTCGAATGCCAATCTTTAATACTTTTGTGAGAATTCCAAAGCATTGGCATCGTTTCACAGATTCACCAGCAATATACTAACGTTGCTAAGGATCCGCGTTGTTAAGAAGTTCTGTGTAACAGAGATCGATAGGTAAGGATTCTATTGATGCAAAAACGCTTGCGAACAGTTAGAAGCTTACAAATAAGATTTTTAACACACATGAGGTTAACAGTACGTTACAAACAAAAGTGGACGCGTTATGTTGGAAAATAGTACCGAATTTGGCGATGTATTTTTATGGATAAGATGCTTTTTAAACGAACAGTATCACATGATAAAAGATGCACAATACACTTCAGTAAATAATGATCAGATTTCAGAAAAAATGCTTATCTCAAAATAGATTAGAAAATGGTACCAGCAGCATTTTTTCTGCCGTACATCGGTATTTAATATATATATACTGATGAGATGAAGGCTCTCGTTTAGATGTTGCTCATTTGCGTGTCATAGGAGAGAACTGGCTACCTGACTAGAGATGCTGACACACGTTATTACCTCACCATCGAGTTTGCTGAAAGCAGCGGACACCACTGACAAATTTGAGCCTCAGCCACCCATATTGCACGAGTAAGCATTTATCTAAGTTTTTTTTTTTATTATTATTTTTTTTATTTATTTATTTATTTCCAATGGCAGATTATGAACAGTTACAGCAACAAAAAGAACAACGAAAAAAAAAAAAAAAAGTTACTACAACAAAACATGCTGAAACAGAGTTCATTAATCAAACAATAATGCCAAGTTGTAGATCTTTTAGCCAATAAAAAGTGTTACCAGGTGCACCACGGGAGGTAGATCTTCTGCGCACCCACATTTATCTAAATAAAGTATTCCGTTTTGGGCATGATTCGATTTATAAAAATAGGATATCATGCATGCATACGATGTTTATTGAAATTTTCATATAATAATGCTATCGCAAAAAACACAATTGATCAGGCTTTATTCTTTTAATGCTTTTTTACATGCGCCAATAAAATGATTTTTCTGATAAAAAAAAAAAATTTATATGTACTTTGGAATTCCTAAAGTTTCAGCTATAATCTGTTTCTTATTGAATTGTACTGAGCGCAAGCTATCTCTTCCCAGCTCCGATTATCCCTTATTATCCTGGTCATCCGTTTATAAAGCAGGCGGAGACATTTCTCAGATCAGAGCCCGATGTTTAATGACCAGGCATCCGTAATAAATGGGATTGATCCGGATACATAACTAGATGATCGGACTAGAGTAATTCTTCTTCTGAAGACCTTTTACATGAAAACAAACTGGATGTATCTCATTTAGGGAAACCTTTCTTATAGCTATCATTAATATACATTCCTTGTTTCATTTCATCTAATAATAAATACAAAGCCCTAGGAATATTACTAGCCCTGTTGAAAAGATTCAGAAAAAAAAAAATTTGATTTCTTGAATTTTTTTTTTTCCCAAAATTCGAGGGTTATAGAATTTTTCAATTTCATTACACTAAGTAATAATTTGACAGCTAAATAACACATTTTGCTACTAGTTAATTATTCTTGTTACTTTTCAGATAATTCATAGCCCACTTTTTTTCAATTTAAAGAGATAGTAACTGTTATTTGAAAAATAACCTTTGGAATTTGTCAGAATTCAACATTTTCTGAGGATTGCAATATATGCTCAGTTTTTGAACTAACGTTGATGTTGAGAACGCATGACCAATAAGATAAGAAATTAAAGAGAGTATTAATTGCAGTCAACAAATGATCATATCATTTGTCAATCATGATCAAGAGAGTATTGATAGTCAACAGATGATCATGTCATATCATATTCACTTGCAAACGTTCAGTAAATAACACTGTATTTTTAAAGGGGTGAATTCACATTAGATAGACTTATGTATTTACTGGCTGTACTATGTATATTATTATGTATTTACTGTATTTTGTTGGAGGCATTGCCGGGCAAATAAGGTGAAGAAAAATTGGGAATCATATGATAAAGCTTTTATTTTTATTATTATTACGAATCATAACAATTTTCATATCTCAGTAAGTATTTTACAATTCATAAAATATAGCTATTAAAAATATTTTGTTTTAACTAGAAAGATTCAACTGTAATTTGAGTTAAATTTTCTTTTGAAGTTACCAGATATTACTTAAGAAAGGTTTGGATTAATGGATTATACTTAAGCTCCAAATTAAATTAGGGTTAGAGTAGCATACATTTAAACTTTGAAAAAGGTGCCACATGCAGTTTTATATTTTATGTATAATCTTTAAACAAAATTTTTTTAACTTTGTCTAGACTACAGTTAAATTTTTTTTATAATCTATGTCTCTCTAGATATGACTAGCTGCCTACCATAACTTATAAAGTTCTCATATATATATCTATATCTATATATATGTAAATTTATCATAACTTATAAGTTAAATTAAATGAATTATTTTTGGCACTTTGAGGTCTAGTTTGTACAGTCACTAAATCCTAACTATATTTTGTTTCTAATCTCTTTAAAATATTATTCGAAAACTGCCTAATTACATGACAAATTAGAGAGATTTTAGCAAGTTATTTTTTTAAGTAATTCAAAAGGATTTATCCAAAACATTTTTTACTGCTCTTATGAGATTACGAAAGATAAAAACTTAACTTTCTGTTATACGAGAATTAAAAAGCTACTTAAACATTATAATAATTTGTAAAATTCTTACTGATTTAAAGTTAATTTTCAAAAAATGATGATAGTAAAACGCAAGTTAATACAAAATCTAATGGGCATTGAAATTGAGTCTTAGATAATTTAAATTGTGTAAACTTTATTATATCAGAATTAAAATTCAAAAGCGTGTATCGGTTATAATTTTAATAATTTTAAGCAGAAATGTAATGTTTATGTATAATTTTATTGAATATAAAATTGCTAACTCTTTCTAAAATCTTTTTCAAGTTTCCTCCATTGCCAAAGAATATTTTATGGTTAATATTCGTAATAATTTAATATTTACATAATTAATTTGCGTTATTAATGTACATTTTCGAATAAAAATTGTTATTGCGTTATTAACTATAAAATCTTCAACTTTTATATTTGTTTCTCAAAAAAAGTTTCTGGAGTGAGATAAAATAAGTTTAAAAATGGCATTTTGCTCTTTTATTTGCGTGATAATAAAAATTAAAAACTTATGCAATTAATTTTTACATCAAATTTCCTTCAATACCTCAGAATGCATGTATTTTGTATTCCAGATACCAAAACTCGTTTGGTTTTTCTTTCGTTATTGATTTTATTCGTGTTAGTGATTCCATTAAAAAAAAATAGGCAATTTGGAAATAAAAATATGAAACTAGCACAATTATTGATACTTGAACTTATATAAAATAAATTTGCTTTCTTTACAAACTAAGCCTTTTTTCATACATACAATCTGGCTGTAAGAAAGTCGTTCACCATGAGCAATTATTTCTCATATCTAAACAAAACAGAACATCAGCGTTTGGTACAAATTAGATATGGGTGCATATGTAATTGAAAAGCACAGTGATAATTGCGTATTTCATTGAATCAATTCACACTGCAAAATGTGTGATAATTTACAACGAAAAATTTCATTTCTCGAACGAATTTTACACAATCTATTGGGAATGTTTCTCCCAAAGTTGCTAAAAACTCTACTCAAACTAATTTTAATTATTGTTATTTCCTATTTATTCATTGATTTCAACAGTGCTTATGTAAAATTGGCCAACATAAAATTTTCGAACTCTTAAATTTTAATAATTGGAAGCAGGCGGATTTTCTTTATAAAAGGGTTTTGGGAATTTTTTTCTTAATGCTAAGACATTTAAGTGAGATTTATTTAAATGTAGAATATAAATCTATCTTATGTAAATGATTATTTTTTTATTTTAATTTTTCAATTGAAAAATATTCGACTCAATAGTCATTGCTATTTGATATGATATTGTTTTCTACATGATACATAGATATGTGGCATAATAAAAGAGTGTCCATAACACGAGACAAGATGAGTAACTACAAAATAGATGTCACCCTCTCAAGTGAAATGACTTAAAGTATAGTTATAATTCCAAAGAGCACTTCTATCAGTCATTCGAATGAAATCATTCTTTTTATAACTGTTATTAGATGGATAGTCATTACTTAGCGGCCGTGGGTCGAAGCGGTTCTAGTCATCAATCTCCCAACCACAACTCTATTGTATGGCACGCCATCTAGTGTCGAGTAGGGTCCCAAATTGATTTATTTATTTTGTGGTGGCTTTGAGGGGGTGAATGGAAACATAAATAATGATCTGCGACACCGTGACCTGCAAATACACTCAAACGGACAGTTGGAAAAAGCTTTAAGGTGACCCTTCCTTGAAGGATAAATAATCTAGCAATCTCTCTGCGAACATCTCTTCCACAGTAAATTACTTCGAGATCTGCTGAGAAAGTTACACCTTTCGGCGTTTTACACCGTTCAAATAGAAATGGAAGTAGATTCCCTCTTGAATCAAGTAATTTCATACCTTATTATATTAGACTTGCCATGCATATAAAATCCAAACACTGTTTTAAAAAGCCAATATCTTTTCTAAGTTCTGAAAAATTCCCTCTTCTCACAAGCATATTTTGATGATGAAATACGTTAATTTGTCAAGATAAAATAAAATACTAAAAATCATGGATAGAAAAGTATTCATTAGTTGCTCTGCTTTATTTCCGCGTAGTGTAGAATAAAAAAAAAAAAAAAAGCATATTTTGCAGGTCGTTAAAAGAGCTATACTGTGAAATGGGAGGCAACAAGCTAAACGAGAAATTTAAATGAAAGGTACAACATGCTGGGATATATCCCACATGCTTGTAAAGCAGGTAGGGGACCCTATGAAAGGAATTATTGCTTGCAAATAGTAAACATGACTACGTCTACAGTACCACGGGCTGTTAATTTACATATCAGCATCCCAAAATAACCCTTTCCTTTGATTAATTAGCACCAAAGGCATTTTTAACGAGAACGATTTGTGTTCTTTGGAAATTTGAAGTGACACAGAACCCTTGAAGTTGCAACAGAGAAAGATGCGAAGAAGAGCAGTCTTTTCATATCCCTGTCAGCATCGCTATATTAGTCCGTTTGGCATAGATGAAGCTGCACAGAATGCTGTAACTGAATCTATCCATTCCTTCACAACGCAATAATAATATTAAAAAAACATACGAATGGAATTTCTCTGAGAATTTGAGTAAATTTATTTTGGCACAGGAATTTAAACTGCATTATTAGAGCATGAAAATCTAAATATTTTAATTTTTCATTTTATGTTATTCCTTGCTTTTTAATATGAAAAGGAATTTATTTTAGAAATAGTTCTCGTTATAGAATGAATTTTCTATTTGAACAAAGCCTAACTGACTTACACCTGCATTACGGTTAATGTACAATGGGGAACGTTTATCTTCAATATAAAAATCCTTTTTATTATATTACTGATGCAAAACTTATAAACTTTTTTAAAGAAAAAAATATTCTGAAACTCTTTTCGCGATAGAGTAGTTATGAAATAAAAATAAAGGTACATAATTTCTTAAGTAAAACTTCATAATAGCGTTATAAATTTTAAATAAACTTTCATAACAAAGGAAATCAATTAAGCGTGTGAATGAATTCTTGCTTAGCATCTGTGACAAAACGATTTGAAAGGGATGCATTTTTTCTAATTTGTGGCGGCAATCACCGAAGACTATTAGCAGATTATTTTAGATGTTTGGATACACTTATTATTATTTTTATTTTAAATAATTATATTTCATTTTTAAGATAAGAAAGCAATGTTTATTTATTTGACTACAGTATTTTTATTATTTCAAAGTTGATTCATGTATTTTTCTATGTATTATTAAAAGTTAAGTTTTCTTTTTTAACCATTAGTTGTAGATTGAAGAAGACTAGTAAACAAAGACCATTTGAATCCCTTCAGTGTATTAAACAGCAACCAACAAAGAGATAAATAACACTAGATATTTAAAAATGTTAAATGCGCGAAATTACTGTGATTTTTTAATGTGTAAGGACTTATAAAGAACTTTTTCACTTAATGAAAACTTTTAACAAATATGAATTTTTAATTCTATTAACAGATTTAATCATTTAGAAAATACTTCAACTTTATATGGCTTCTACTACTCTAAATTAATAAACCAGCATTTTTAAACTTAAATCAATAATGTAGTTTAGATTATGTAAATATAGTTGATAACAATATTATATTAATATTATTTTATATTAAATAAAATATAATTTACTAAATTGTAATAAAAAATTTCAGTAAAACGATTAATGACATTGGAATTTTATTGTTTCCAACCCAAACACAATTTTAACATTTAGCAGTGTATATATACATTGTTTGCATTATGCAATGTAATATATGAAAATCTCAAACAAAATGTTTTTACAAATAAATTATTTTAAATTGATGTACTATTAAATATAGATCAAATTTTCATAAACATTTGTTTTGATGTTATATAACCTTTGCATGTAAATTCATACTTCAAAATTAAATTGAATTGTCTAAATTTATTTTTATTCAGATTAATAAAAAGTTCAAGTTAGAAAATTTCAAAAAATATATGAGATATTTAATTATAAAAATAATCAAAATATTTTATTTAAAAATAGAAATATTGATATTTTAACTTTTACTATTATACATGACAATACTTATATAGGAAAAATAAGAATGACAAATTAATTGAATCATTTTATAATTTACTTCAAATAATATATGCGTTATCAAAGATTCATTGGATGTTTGTAGATTGCAAAAATGAATTGAAAAATTCTTCGTATGAAATGATAAATTCTTGTAATCCTTTTCATCATTCGTATTTGGAAAAATATTTTAAACAAGTTTTTTAATTACATTTTGAATGTAAATATTGCAAGCATATTAAGGTTTTTGAACTACATAGAAGACATTTCATGTAGAAAATCTGAGATTCACAGGAAAGATTTAAGCAGTATATTATATATATATATTATAAGATATGAATTCGGTTATTTATAAATGGAATAGCATAGGAAATGAATATATTTTCATTTGTAATAACGCTTTTATGACAGTATTTCAACAATTCTCGACTCAAATGGTGCTGCGGAAAGAAAGCTAATAACTGAATAAGCAAAATTATATTTTTAAATCTCTAGAAGGCACATTTTTTCCTTGAAAATTATTTGATCAATTTTTAATGTGATAAAATGTGTGATATTTAATACTAATAAGTAAGGGATTCTCTTAAGTCCTCTCTAATTTATAATTAGCTTAGAAAACCTCCTTTGAAGATTAATTCTATCAAATTTTATTTCCATGCAATGTTTCGTAATTTAAAAAAATTGTCTAATAATTAAGTACAACTGTTTCTTCTTTCTCAATTTTACGATTGGGATTTATTTTGATGTTATATATGCAACCTAATTTTTAAATGAATCCGCCATTGGAATTAAAATTAACCTTCAAAACTTCAAAAAGACATTGGCACTAATTCGAATAGCTGCATTAAGATGAATTATTTTTCCATGGCTTCATTACTGAATCTTTCCTAATGCATATATAATGCATCTTTTTTATTTTAATATAATTTACGTTTGTTTATTTGAAGTATAAATTTCGCGTATAATAAAATGAGATATTTGTTGAAATCAATAGATGTGCAATTCTTGACATAAGAAAGGATAAAAAAAAAACGGGATTATAAAATAGCCTTAAAAGGAATTCCGAAAAAAAATAATATGATGAAAGTGATTTGATAGATATATTGATTGAAGAAAAAAATAAGAAAATTAGAGCAAAAAATTACCTAATTAATTAATTTACCTAAAAACTACTTCACATCAAATTTATAAAATGTTTCATTTGTGACATAAATAACCAAACTTTAGAACATTTTGGAATTTTGAAATGATCAATGAAATAATAAGATCGCATTTTTTTTAAAGATTAACATCAAATGTCCATCCAGAACCACACCAGAAGTTGACATTGTTGCTAGATTCATAATATTAATGCTTATGTTTATGTGTAGACTTCCTATTTTAAAACAAAATGGTTTATTCATGCAAAATGGAAGGACAATTTTAAGATTGATTTATATTATTAAATATATTTAGTAATGAATACAATAGAGAAACTCAATAGATTTAAAACTGTGTAAAATCGCAAAATGAAGAACTATATTGTTATATATTGGTTAACAAATGTTTACCCTCATACGTAAAATCAGTCTTTGTAAATTGACTCATCTGTTACTAAAGGTAATAATAAATATTGTGTAAAAAATAAATTGAGTCTATTGTTAGTTTTAAAAAGGATTAAGCAATTCCTTTAATGATTAATTTGACTTTACATTGTTTTAAATGCTGTTACAGTGCTTGTAAATTATCAATCTAAAATTTAATTTTAAATCTAAGAGAATTTGAAAAAAAAAATTTTTTTACTTAAAAAACAGATTCTATTTTTTTCAATAAAAGTAAGTAATATCCTCGAGATAATTCGGCAAACAACAAAGAAGATACACGTAAAAGAATTATTCAAAATATCAGTAGTAAAAATTAAAAAAGATTAGAATACGAGGCTAACGTACATCTTAGGGGGAAAAATCTAAACAAATTACTCAACTATATTACAACATACAAGATCCAATATAGGATTAAACCTGACAAAATATCACAAATTCCTAAAGAATAAAAAAAAAAAGAAGGTACTGTATTTACAAATGGCCAAAATTGCATCAGATAAGTATTTCTTAAGTATATATAGAGAGAGAGATTATTTTATTCCCAAATTTTAATTTTTGTTCAACTACTACAAATAATTTTTGTCATAAAGAATGAAATGTCAAATTCTTTGAGCTGAGGTTATTGCCACTAGAACGGCAAAGATATTCTCTAGGGTGCAGCCACAACGATCTACTGTATTGTCCGACGAAAGGCCCATCATCAGCATAATATTTGGATCACCATTTTAGCGGATTTATTTAATTAAGACGGTCTAATAAATAACTGCTTTCTATTTGAAGCGCATAGGATCCTAAATAAAAAAGATTCTTTTCCTTTTAGTTCTATCGAAATAAAAAACTTCTTTTTCATTAGGCGTCTTTGGAAAGTAAGTATTTATTATCCCGAAGATCCTCTCAAATGATACATTCAGGATTAATAATTGTCCTCATTTTTGTTAAGTTTTCGAATTGCGTGAATATTAAGCCATTTTATATTTAGCAAATTATTTTCGAAAATTTTAAAAGATTCATTGAATCAATTCTTTCAATTCAATCTTCGACAATTTTCATTAAATTAATTATAAATTAAAAATGATATATTTTATTTTCACTTTGCTTTTGTTATAAAGGTAGATATTTTTGTACGTTATTTTTCAATAAAGTTTTTAACTCATTAAAAGAAATTTTTAAAACGTAAATACTTTTTATTTCAGTTTTTTGTAGATTCCATTTTTTTGCCTTGGCTGCATCCCCATTTTATTAATTTCAGTTTTACTGAAAGTTACAAACTGCGGTTAAAAAACAAAAGTACTCAACAAATACTTTTAAACTTTCAAAAGAACGTTTTACAGCAGAATAGCAATATGTAAATGAATTTTTAGCTTGAAGAATTCCTGATTAAAGAAACGTCTTGAAGAGAAACTCAAAAATTTGTTAGGAAAATCCCTCGTTTTTGTAAGAATGTTCCTTAATCTGATTATTCACATTTCTGTATTTTTATCCAAAAAGAACATTCAAATTTTCGGTTTGAATTATCAGTCGTCTGAAAAGTGCGTGTTTTATACCCATAAAGAAATCTACTTCCGTGTCATGTGTTTCTTACAAGTTTTAAAAGACAATTTATCTTTTTTATGTACGATTCCGAATTGGATGGGCCCTCTGATTTCTCTAAACTGCTTCGTTACCAATTTCGTAATGTTTATAAAAAAAGCATTTTCCGTGAATATATTTTTAAGACTTTATTTATGACAAAAATTGCTCTTCAGATTCGGTTTTTAATGATTTTTGTAGTTTTCCTTTGTTTCGTTTTTAATTTTTGTATCATTATTTTGAAACTATATGAGGCACACATTATAGTAAGTTGAGTTTTATGTCACTTTTATAATTTCGCAATCATTACATCAATTACTTTATATTCAATGTTAGTAAAAACAATTTTCTAAAATATCATACTATTTCAAAGTTCAGAAGAGAAAAAAAAAAGGCCTATAGTCTGCAAAAATCTAACCCAAACACATTTTCTCGTTTTTTTTATCTAATTATAATACAAATAATTATCTTTCGCAAAAGGTAATAATTGTTTTTCCACGAACAAAACATTTTTTTAACTAAAAAATACTTGAGTAAATCGAGCTAATGAATGCAGAAGAAAAGTTCGATTTTCATTTATGAATTCGATTTTCTTTCGAGAAAAAGGATTTTTTTTGCCATGAAGGGTTAAAGAATCTTCTTTTAATAACACTCTGGTTAATTCGTTACCACTAAGTACTGTCTTTGTAAAGGAAGAAAGTACAAAGGAATAAATAGCCAGAGCCATTAAATCCAGCATCGGGTGTTTCAAATCTGTGAGAAGTGCACTCTTGCGAGCGACTGTTGGAAAAAGCACTTGGCGTAATGAAGAATCAACCTCGAACCCCCTCAATACAATTATTTACTGCGCAGCTTGTCTTGCCGGACAAAAGAAGCCAATGAGGAATCGCCTGTGGCCAGTCACTCGCAATAAGTGAGATCTCCAGAAAGAAAATCCTGTCCAGGAAAACCATAGGGGAAGCATTTGTTACAGCTCTTGGATAAGATAGGAAGGGCATATTTTAAAAGCTTATCTCCTGCGGCTAAATTCTCTCCTTCAAATCGGTTGAGAAATGCTTTCAGATAAGACTTCTTTCTATTACACACAATGCTCCCGAAACGGAAAAACTCACTTTATTTACAAGAAAGGGTATTTGAAACTAATTTTCAAAGTGTCCAAAAGTCAAGGCTTCCAAAAGTATGTATTTAATAATCAAGTTCTTATTTTTATATGTCAAGTATTGATGTAGCAGAATAAAAATATTTGACTCGGAATATATTTTAAATTGACAAAGAGTTTCAACTCAAAATTTCAGAATTCTTTTGAAATTTATATTTTCAAAAATTTTGAAGGATGTGTTATATTAAATAAAAATTCCATTTTCCCGTGACTGATTTGTAAAATTGTTTTTATAGAAATTCCTAATGCAGAGTTCTTTGAAAACAAATTTGTAATCAGGAAATATTTTTAAATAAATATCTGTCTAAATTATTGAATAAGTCATTTGATAAGAACTTTATTATTATTATTATATTTGGAAATCATATCATTAATAGAATCTAACTCTATTAACTAATTTTTTTAATAATTTTTAATTGCAATATATTTTTTATAGCTTATGTAATATACCCGAAAAATGATACAATTATCTTCAAGAAAATTAAAACCAAAGATACTTATTTTTATGGATTAAAAAGCTTTTTTTTTAACATTGAAGACATTTACATTTTATATTTAATGTAATTCTCAGAATTCATAAAATTTTAGAAATCCAAGATAAAAAGTTCCATGTGTCTTACTTTTTCTGAAAAACAAAACAAAGTTTGTTTGTTTTTTTTAAAATAAAAATGTATATATAAAAATTTGTTTTCAACGGTGTCTGAATAGTATATCAGAGACTGATTTTTTTTTTTTTTCGAAATTATTTTAATAAGGTTTTTGATAATCTTAATATTGATATGATTAATAATACTAATAAATTAATAAACAATTCTGAGTTTTCTGTGAGTAGACATTTATTTGATTTCCTACAGATAAATAAATCTGGGGAACAAAAGGAAAATGACATTCTACTTTTTACACAAGACTAACAATGCACTTACTGTTCAAACTGATTTAGGAAACTATCAACAGAATAGCTCTACATTCAATTAATTTGTTCAAAGTTAATTTGCTCTCAAGTGTGCGCTATTAGAACTTCTTCTCGTTGAACAAAACGTACTGAGGCCCATTTCAATTCTGCTATTTTAGGAGGTCAAATTATTGAATAATTTATCTATTCAGAAGTATTTTTAAATATCTTTTGATTTCTAAAATATATTTTAAAATCATTTCATGGGAATTATACAGATTTATTGAAAATTAGATTTTCTTTTATCTTTAGCATTTTCAGTAGTTATATATATATATATTATAATATAGTGCAGATTGATTGGTTGCAGCAGAAATAAAGGCTTTTTATAATTCAATTTTGTAAGATGAATAGTTAACCAACTAAAAATATAAAACTTTTTCCTAAAACGGTAATAATATTTTGAACAGCAATGTCTAGATTTTTTTAAAATTCGAATTTCATTTTTCTTATTTAAGTCATATACGAGTTTAACTACGGCGTACTTTTCACAAGAGTAACGAAGTGGAATACAAAATGGGCTTTTTTTTTTTTTTTTTTTAATAAAAAATTCCAAAAGCCTCCCTTGAAAATTCCGTATGCCTTACAAAAAGATATTCCACAGTTTGTATTACAAAAGCAGAATACTTTTGCAAGCGAGGATTTAAACCAATATGTTTTTCACAGTGTAACAGAAAAATAATAATGAATTGCTACATCAGGCTGGGAATTTCTCTTCAACTCCTTAATAGAACAAAATGACATTAGAAAATATTAATTTTAAAAATCCTTTTTCATTAATATTTCCTTTTGCCACAGAATACAGCAGAGATTTCTAAAAAGCCGCCAAAAAGAAACCCAAACAGAAGACAGCAATTATTTCAGCTTTTACCCGACCCAATCCCCCCGAGCAATCCAATAGCACTGAACTTTGATTTCTTCTTCTCGTTACTAAATCAGCCACTCCCTGTACTTATTCCCCAGTTTGACCCGGAAGCCAAGAGGGTGAGGTTAACATTCGATTTGTTTTTCTTCTACACCCCTATCCCTATTATTGACTAGGTAAATTTACTAAAGGTTCAGAATATACCTTTTATTTTGCCCAGAAGTCAATCTTCAGGGAAAATAACTATCTACCGGTGTTGTCGAACAACCGCATAATAAACCGACAATTAAGCCTGAGATTTGTTCTGTGAAAAACAACAGATAATTTTTGTCAACACCACATCTTGAGTTCTGAAGGCCAATATGCAAATTCCCACATCTTCATACGCCGTGTTCATTAGGGATTGTCATTTCTGTTGGAGGAATGAAATATTTCTAGTATTCAGAAATTTTATGAAAGTGTTTTCCAAAATTGGATTTTTGAGATATTTATTGAAAAAAAAAAACTGGATATTTTGCAGAAATTTGCATTTCTCTATTTGTTTAAAATATCTTTGAAAATAAATGTTATAATTTATTGAATTATATGAGGGTTCTTTTTTTATAATTTGAAATGTACACGATACAAATTATTCCAGTAAAGATATAAATTTAAAAATATTTTTTAATGAAATATTTATTCTTTCTAATTTTTGTCTTGAGTAAAAACAGCGTATTAATAATGTAACAACCTGGGGTTTCCCTAATGAAGTTCGACCCTAATGCATGATATAATATACACTATTTTACCTCTTAAGAATATATCAAAATATTTCACAATTGTCTATAAATTCTTGCAAATAGTTATAAAAGACCAAGAATAATTCTTTAAGTTGACAGTTATTCAATCGCACTGAATTTAAAATAATAGATCCTTTAAGTTAAATGTATTCATGATATGTAAAACTACATTTCATTGAATTGCATTATAAATAACAATTGAAATTCATAGAGTCCCGGACTTCATAAAATGTGGCGAAGGAAATTTTCGTTGGATGAATGCATCAAGTGAGACAACGTCGAGTCTTTATCATTTCAGAAACAATGTAAAATTTCATTTATTTCTGTTCGGAACTGTTGAAGAGATAATCTTTTAAACACTTGCTTTTAACGGTGGTTACCATCCATCGCTCAAAAGGAGTTAAATACTTTGTTAAAGTTACATAGCAAAGCCTTGAATACTAACCGTAATTAATTATATGGCGGACAGGCGTTTCCGCTTAGAGAAATGGATATCAAAGTTGCCTAATGCTGCACATCTGCTTCGTTTCACGTTAGATCCTGCCAACAACTACGAAAAGCTCTGTCAAGGAACGCTCTTTTCCCACTTGGAATACATTGCGGAGATTAAATTAAGGTAATTGAAAACCTTTTTTGGGATTGAATTCCTCCAACAATGCTTTAGCTACGTACATTTTGATTCACTTTCCTCTTGAAATAAGTATATATGTAGAATTAGGATGTTTGGTACTTTTATATAGAACCAATGATGGTGAGGCTTTTTAAAAATATCTGACACAGCGTTTTGGCTACTATACTTTAAGATCCTTTTCTCCTTTATGAAACTAAGCCAATCTTTTGAAAAAATTCTTCATAAAATTAAGGCAATTGTTTTGTAAAGAATGATTAATTCTTTTTTTTGTGATTAATTCTTCTATATTTAAACTTTTTGCATGGGTAACATTGGAACCTAAGTTATAGGTAATTTTATGACTTGCAGTTTGAAAATTCGTTTCTTATTTTTAAGATTTGTTGGAATTTTCACATTTTTTTACATTTAGGTTATACTACTTCTACTTCTATTACTTTACTTATATTTCTACTATATTACTTCTACTTCAATTAAATATATCATATTTTAAAATTTAAATGCCCTGAAAGTCATTTCTTTTAGGCAAACTTTTTTTAAATCTTAGCCGGATCTGTATTATCTCACTCTTGTAAAAAAAAATGTTGAAAGTCATCAGTTCCAAATTTACAAAATTTTTCTTTATATTTTATATCGAGTTATCATCTTATTTTTAGTTTAGACATTGTGCATTTGTATTCAATTTTAAAACGAGAAAAAATACTTTATATTTTCTCTTTTATAAATATCTTAGTACCTATGAGATCACTTGGACAATGCTTTAGTTACGTTTAATTAGTTATATATATATATTAAGAAACAAAATATCTTGGAATGATGGTGACTCTACAGTCTTTAAACTGAACACTCTTTCATCTGTATAATTCATTTCTAAAATCTTAATTTGTAATATATTCTCATTTCTTTCCCTTTCGCACTAATTAGCCAATCTAGGTGTTTCAGTGTTATCAGTTACATTTTTAAAGTAGTATGCCCTGCCAATATTGGCCTGTTTATAGTTCCAAGCTATTCCTCCTCTTTCTATAAAGATCAACTAAGCAATCCGAGCAGATTTATGTAATCAGTTTCATAAAACTAAGTAATGTGCCCTACCCAATTCAATGAGTTGAATTCAGCTTTTCTCAAAACATCTCAAACTTATCACAAAAATGATAAGTATCTCAAACTGAAGTCGCCAAAATCGATACAGCGTGAATTGTAAGCCTTGAATTGATGATTTGAAGGAATGTCGGACTACAAACTTCAAAATCGATAAAACATGAATTCCAAGTTCTGAATTGATGATTTCAAGAAATATTCCCAAGTGTAAAGAAAGAATATAGTTTTCATTTTAAATTTATGAAGCTCTCATGTTCCACTGAGATTTATTCGCAGCTTCAATGTATAACAAGAGTGCATTGATCACAAAAATCATAATCAGTTCTTCATATTGAAATTATTTTTTTTTTCATTTTTAAATAATAATAACGTATAAAAGCCCTTTAATATTGTAAGTATTTAAAGATCTCTTATTAGACATTCCGATTCAGTACATGTGAATATTGAAATACACAATTTGCCCTAAAACTATTTGAAGGACGATTAATTTATTATAATATAATATTTCTTTTATATGGCAATTATTTGTGTTTTACATACATTTCTTTTCAATATATCATAAGAATTAAAGATAACAAATGAAAATTATGATTTTCCCTCATATATATTTGGAACCTGTTACTTCTATTTAAATATCAAAAAGAAATTATATAAAACAAGTTTGTTTTTAAATATCCAAAGCAAACATATTTAAATTTGCATCTTTTTACGTGATTTTTGATTGCTTAAAAATATATACCATTGCAAAGAAATTCTTAAAAATAATTATCTCTTTATACTGATGCAAATATCGATATTTACAGAAGAATTCCAAAGGAATTTTTAAAATTCCTTATCTTAAATCCATGTCCTAATCAATATTTCTAAATAATTCCATAACTTAGTCAATATTAGTCATTGCTTTAAATCCTATTTATTATTAAGTACTTATATTACTTGATTTTATGCTCGGTAATTGCTTGAAGCATAAAGTTAAGTAGTATAAGGAATTAATAATAAATAGTCTTGATAAACAATAATAAAAGAAAATAACTCGTAAATCCCAACCATCTGACAAATACATTCAAGAGTCCTCCAGCAAAGAAAATCCCAAAGAGAAAATTTCAAGAAATACACAAATTATTTACAATGTTTTTAATTCTAACATAATGGTAGTATTTGTTACATTCTATATATTTATTGAATTTTTAAAAAGCACTAATAGGTTTTTGCTTCGAACCCTTAAGAATATTATTCTGTACCTTTATGGATTTATAATATAACTACTATTTTGGTTTTATAGTATTTTAAAGTGGATTCAAGCTTTAATACAATAGGATTTATTTCTATTCTTCGTGCTTTATTACATTTATAAAATGAAATCATATATGTGCCTAGGACCTAAAATCAAGAATTCAGGGCATCGACCCCAAATATACTATACGCTTTTATTAAGATATGCTCCTATAATGAAATAGTTTAAGTCCCAATGTTTCTTTTTGAATACCTCAGAAGATTAAGAACATTTTTTTATCTTTAGATTAAGAACAAAGGTTTAAGAATTCTATAACTCCGATTTCCTTACGATATTCTGAATATCCTATATATCCTAAAAGAGACATTTGTGCAACTCCGTCCGAAAATTGTACGAAGGTAAGATTTCGCTTAATGATTCAGGCAAATCATCCTTCGTTGCTTGAAATCATTTGCCGACGGAAGCTTCACGAAGGTGTGGGAGGAGCCATCTAATGACGCTGCTTGCTCATTAAGCCTGTGTTCAGGCGATTTGCAAGCTTAGTCTTACTTCGCTTGAATAAATACGAGACATAATTAAGACACTATGCACATAGACTTTCAATTTTCATGGATAGTAGGAGGAAAGATTTTTTTACATTACAAAATTCATAAAGGAATTCAGATTTGAAATTCTCAAACAGATATTTGTTATAAACGGACGGTTTTATTCCAGTTTGATAAGAAAAAATACAAGGCGCAACAAAAAGAAATGGTGAATTATATCGCGAGGTTCAAGAAAAATACTGCAGATTAAATTAAAAAATGAAAAAAAAATAACGAACATAAATTGATAACTTGCAAAAGTATTGAAGAAGGAAATTTGACTAAACTTTCATTGAAAAACTGTAAGCCTTAGTGAATTTGATTTTCGATACACAACATAAAAAAAATTGCAAATTTAATTTTTACCACATACGTTTGGATTTTACAAATTCTATCTAAAATAGTTTTTTTTTTTTTATGAAGGACACTTCCAGTTTATAAGACGGCGCATAAATATGTAATTTAAATTACTTAATAATTTCTTTTGCTTTTAACTATCCAAAATGTACTGACACTTTCGAATAGTGAAAATTGATGAAGCTGGGACGTTTGATGTTAAGAAATAACTAGTAAAGTCATGATTTGATTATTATCTATAACATGTTCACTAAAGACTACCTTCAAATTATTTCACATAACGTTTGCTTCCCTTTTTTTAAACGTTATTCTTGGCAATACATATTTTTGTATTAATGACCCATTTTTCGTTACATCAATGAACTTAATATTTCCATTCATCAGTTCTATAAGGAAAATTCAAACACACTAGTCATAATAAGTTCTTCAATCTTGTAAAAGGAGTAATAATTTCCTTTTATTTGTTTTTTTATTTGTTTTTATTTTCGTCACAATTTCCTGAAATATTCATAATTTAGATTTTGTCAATTTTTAATCCATATGTTCAATAATTCAAAATTAGCATGAGAATATTTTTTTTTTTAGATTAGTAATAAAGGCAGCGCAAAAGGAAATTATCTACCAAATTGTAATCTTAGTGAGAAATAAAATGCCTCAACAGCGAAACATCCCCAGAATTAACGCTTAGAACTCATTAATATTGAACAGCAAAAATGTTGCTAGCTTAAATGAATTAATTTAGCGAAACAAAGTTTTTCCATTAAGGCATTTATATTTTTTCAATAAATAAGGAAAAAAAACCGACAGTATCATATTCTCAGTTCCCTTAGATACAGATACTAAAAATGCATTATGGAATAGTTTTCCATAAATTTATCTTACGTTTAATATAAAAAAAGTTAACCATTTAGTTAATTGCTTCTTTCGGTTCCAATTAGGAGTTACCATGTCTTAAAAAATGAATAAGTTACAGTATATAGCATTAAACAACGTAGCCTTTAAATATGAATACTCAATTTGAACTATTTTTTATATAAATTAAAATAGTGGATCATTATTATTTTTCTAGGATTTTATATCTTATGAATTTTAGCTTCATATATTCCCCAAATGTCTATCCAGTTATATTTTCAAAGTAGTATGGTTAATTTTGAATAAAGCATTTTTCTAGTTTTAGTTCCTAATTATTTTTAAAGTTAGCAATTATCAGAATTTCTCGTGATATAACATATTGCACAAAGATACAGACCTGCATATTTAACATAAACTCAAGAAAATGGACTTCTTCTTACTCAACGGTGGTATCAAAGCTCTTGCTATGCAATGACGTCACTTCCAAGCTAGACATATAATATGATAATGGCTCCTTTTGACCTACTTAGATTGGGATCTGGAACGGAACGAATTCAATCTAGAATTGAAATAACAAGATTACAACAACAGCAACAACAAAGCTCGTCATCCGGAACAGCAACGCTTAAGTCATCCTAATAAGATCTATTTTCTGACAAGAGGAAGGGTGATGAATCCTAGCTAAACAGTCTCCAAATTTGCAAAGTATGACCTCATCCTCAAATGGTAAAAATGAATTGGATATAAAATAACAAGGTTATCTGGCCATCAAAATATACCATTAGGATATTTCAGTAGATTATTCGTAGTACTAAAACAATCTTCGAAGTGGAATTAAATCTTGTGCTTAGTATGATTTTTGAGTGGATATCATTTGTGATATGTAATGTAAAGTACCTCACTTAACCTAAGTGATTTAGGATACATGTCATCTGCATTTTCTAAGCATATCAAAATCATTTGAAGGTTTGTAATTAAGTAATTGAATTATTCGAAAAATCTTTAAGGAGTTTAAACTAAAGTCTTACGTTATGCATCATACCGTCCATAAAAACCACGTCCTTGTATAATTTTAATAGGTAATTTATCATCATTTACAGAACCTTTAATTATAGTTTATATTAGAATCTGCAACAATGGATCTGTAAGTTATTTTGTATGAATATACTAGAGAGATAGAAATAATTAGTAGAAATGAAATCAAAACCAATTTTTGAATCGAAAGCATTTATGGTTATATTTAATTTAATTTAAGGCAGTTCCTTAAACTCTTCTAAACGGATAATACAAATTAAGTTATTCATGGAGTATAAATAGGATTTTTGAAAGAGAAAAATTTAAATTTTGCTGTTGTTTGCTTTCGATATAAATTAAATATATTTAAATATACTCGTATAATCTTTGGGCTATTAACCTAATCAGAATTACAGTTACCCCTTAAATTGAGATTTGCAATGTTGAGATTCAATTACAAGATAACAGGTGAAGACAAACCCTTGAAATTTTACAGTGTCATAGTTATTAAAATATGGTAATCTGATAAGAAATAGCTTTATAAAATGTAAAAAATTATCATACAATTAGCTCAACTGCAGGTTAAAATTACTTGCAGTTATTGCAGTTTTACTTTAAAAATTATTGCAGAAAATTATTGCAGTTTTATTTCAACAGCTCCAAAATTCACAGTTTCTGCAGAAAACATGAAAAGCAAACATGAGTTTTCTGAATAGTCTTCAAACGATTTTTTTTTTTTTTTCATAACAAAAGATAATTAGGATATCTATATTATTATAACTCGAGAGAACGAAGATTTATAATTTAATAGCATAAATTCTTCTTTATGATGGTACAAACCTTTTATGCTGCCGAAATATTTTTATTTCTGTTTAATCAGAAGCTTTAAAAGTCAGCATTTTTATGTCTGTGAAATAAAACTGCATTTTTGTCCTCTTCAAAACGTATGACACTTATTTCGAAAAGTCATCTTCGTATCAAAGATAAACTCGTCTTAACCAAATTCGAAAAGTTATCTTCCTTTTATCGCTGTTTGTGATGGACGGGTTTATCAATTACGAAGATATTTGAAAAACAAGTGTCTTCCCTGAAGAAAGGACAAATACGGTTCTGAACATAAAATCTTTGACAAAGCTTCTGATGAAGAAATCTCATGCAGCTTTCAAAAGGCTGGCGCCGTCGCAAGAAAGAGGCCCCAGCTGCTGACCAAGCCACAAGTCTTCCGTTCTCTCGGACCACTCTTCCAACTCGGAATATCTGTTAGCTCTTTTTGTTATGAAAAATCGTTTATTCAGAAAAACTTTCATGTTTACACTATATTTTCTCTGCAGAAGCTGTGAATTTTGGAGCTGTTGAAGCAAAACTGCAGTAATATTCTGCAATCTTAAACACAGCACCTACAACAACTGAAGCAATTTTCGAAACACTACACACATTTATAAATAACAGCATCCGAGATTACCTACTAACAACATGACTTCTGTGTCTCCCAGCATTACTGAAATCTCATGGCTCTGATTGGGTGCTTCAACTTAAGTTTATGAAACCCAAGTATATTTGATTTATATCAGAAACAGCAACGGCAAAATTGGGATTTTCTCTTTTCAAGGAAATCCTATTTCTCATGGTCTTATTGTATTGGCATCAGGATAAGAAGAGTTTGAGAACACTGCTAAGTAAATTAAGCCTCTAACCATAAATGCTTTCATTCAAGTGATTTTATTTCATTTCTGCAGTATTTCACATCTCTCCCAGTATTCCTGTTTACATGCTGATCCATTGTTGCAGATTCTAATATAATACAATTAAAGGTTCTGCAAATGATGATAAATTTTCTAAAATATGCAAAAGGATTATGACCTATAGGCTAGCAACCAGCTGGACAATCACCAAAGACCGACAATTCAATTGCTGTTTGAGCTGCTCTTAGAAAATGCAGTGACATCAACCATCCTAAAATCACTTGAGGTGAGGCCACCACGCCACTGCTCTCTCAAGTGTGTATCACCGCCGAGGAATCATTTTCAGCCACTAAGACTGGTCGAAAGGTGTTACAGAATATTCTACTGTATCTAATGTGCTGCCCAGGCTCTTCACTGACATTTGTCAATTCATTCGACTGAGAGATAGTCATACTTTTGCAAATTTGGAGATATTTAGCTTGATTCATCACCCCTCCTCTTGTCGAAAATAGATGTATAGGACGAGCAAGGAGCCCAGCATTGTGTCTGTTCAGATTCTGGACTAGTTCCAGGCTAATCTGGAGCACCGATCTCATGACCACCATGCAGCGCCCGTCGTGCCGCAGCTTTGAAGCCACCGTTTGGTAGAAGAACAGCTTTGAGGTTTGTATTAGCTAATGCGAGGTCCCTCATCTTGTGCACTGGCTATCAGGAAGCTCACGATATTATAACTTTAAAAAATATTGAACTAAGACAGAAGATAGTAACCATACTACTTTAATATAGCTGGATGGGCATTTGAGCCTCCTGTCGCAGATATGTGTTTAATTTATAAATAGTTCAAATTGTATTCCTTGAAGCTTTACGTTGTTTAATAACGCTGCTCTAACGGCTTATTCATTTTAAGACATGTTAGCTTTCCCTAATTGGGCTGATTAACTAGTGGACAACTTTTTCCATGGACATAAATAATTTATTCCATGTGGGTACATGTCTGTAATCTACAAGGAGGAACAGAGTATGTTCACTGTCGGTTTCCTTATTTGTGAAAGAGCGCAAATGCGCTGTGGAAGCTTTGTTTCGCAAGTAGCCAGTGAGTTCTGCTTTCTGAGGGATATTTCGCCAGCCTTCACTAAGATTTTAATTTGACAGATCCTTTTTGCGCTGCCTTCACCCTTTAATCCCCAAAAATATTCTCATGTGAACACAATTGTGAACATATGGACAAAAATGACAAGAGTATAACTCGAAGATGTGAAAGCAAACAAAAAAACAAATAAAGGAATGATACTCCTTTTACAAGACAGAAAGGCTTTTAATGAAATAAATGATGTAACGAAAAATGAGAAGGTATTCTCTTTTGGTGAGCATGTTGCAAATCGCTTACTAGTTGACTCTTGGCAGCATCCCCAGCACTAAATCTTTTTCACTATTCGAAAATACAGTACAGACAGTTAAAAGCACAAGAAAGCCAGAGGCCCGCTATTTATGCCCAGTATAAACTGGAGTGTGCTCGCAAAAACTATTTTAGATAATTCAACAAAATCAAAAGCATCTATTAAAAGGTACCCACATAGCCACATCTTGTGTTGTCAGAAGTAGAATTCTGGAAGCATTTTTCAGTAAACTCAGAGCTCGCTTCTTCAATACTTTTGCAATTATCAGTGTTCAGTTGTAGTTTGTCTGCAGTATTTTCTTGAGACCTCGGCTGATACAATAGCCCCATTTTCTTTGTTGCCATTTCTTTTGTCAGAAGATAAAACTGCATCCATTCTCAGTAACAAAATACTCTGCCCAGAGCCTTACAGAGATCACCAATTCATACAGCAGTACATGATCTTGCAGGATTTTCTCACACTATCCATGGCGAGTGTCTCATGACGTACCCATCTTAAATGTGCTGACCTAGCCCGGCTCAGGTAAGTCGCACTGGGCCCCAAGAGCTGTGAGCAGCAGCTGTCTCCACACACCTTTCAGCAAGCACCAAATGGCAAACCAGCAGCGAGAAGGGATTGCCTGGATGGCGAAATCTGCACTCGTAGTGGACAGACCCCACAAAATATTCTCTTTTAGGATATAGCAAGTATTCAGAGATATCATGAAATCGGAGTTAATTCTTAAACTTGTTCTTGTCTAGATAAGAATGTTCTTATCTTCGGTGTCAAAAAACATTGGAACTGTTTGTTGCTGGAAGTATATGCGTGGGTCGATGCTGAATTCTTGCTATATATGTTCATTTATAAATGTAATAGCACGAGAAAATGAAATAAATCTGACTGATAAGCTTAATCCCTTTTGCAAAACAAAAATATCAGACAACCACTGGAAATAATGATAACAGGGTTCGAGAAAGCAAAAAATGAAGATCTTTTAAAAAAATTCAATGTAAATATATAGAGATGCTCAACGGCTAAATACTACCATTATGTTAAGAATTAAAACATTAATGTAATAATTGTGTATTTCTGAATTTCTCTTTGAGATTTTATTTGCTGGAGAACTCTTGAATAATTTGTCAGGTGGTGCAAAGATTTTTGGAGACTTATTTATTTATTATTTTATCAGATTATTCAGCATGTAATTCAACATATTGCTCAACGTAAGCTCATTATTCTGACCTCCATTCAATGTAATAAAATAGGATTTAAATGATATATATTGTTTAAGTTATAGATTATTAAGAAATGATTAGGGCAATATGGTCCGGAAGGCTAAAATTTAATTCACTGGATTTGATCTTCTGTAAAATGCAAAGAAATGATGTATTACAGAACAACTTTGCATTATTCTGTTTTAAGCAATCACGTAAACATTGAAGTTAATATGTTTGCTTTAATTTAAAACAAACTTACAATTTTTATATAATTTCTTTAAATCTTAAATAGAGGTTTCAAGTATATATGAATCATATTTTCATTATTATCATATTCATGATTGAAAAGGAAATATGTAAGAAGCACAAATAATATAAGAAATATTATATTATGTGTAATGGGCCTTCAGTTTTTGGGAGCAATTATTATGTTTCAATATTCCCTGTTGGGTGAATGACCTAGTAAGAATCTTTAAATTTTCCAAAATGAAAAAAAATGAACTTTCAGATATGGCTGATTGCTGATGCAGATCAGCTGCTCTTTGCATTGAGAAGCTGCCGGGCTTCGTGGTGGAGTGGGCTCATAGAGGCCCAAGGTGAAAATATTCTTTTGCTTTTTGCTTGAAATATTTGCTTGAAACATCATTCAGGAAATTCACCATGTTTATCATTTTATTTGTAGCAGTCAGCTAAAATCTCAGTTCAAAGCGTCACGCTGTATCCCCAGCGACTTCAGTTTGAGATTTTTAATTTTTGTATTCAAGCTGGGCAGCAATTCAACTCATTAGTAGTGAAACTGGTTTTATGAGCTGATTTACACATAATCTGCTCCAGTACTAGTTGTCTTTTATAGAAAAGGAGAGGGAGCTGCTTTGGAGCTAGTGGGCCAATGTGCAGCGCCTGCAAAGCCTTGACTGATGCACTGAAACACGATTAACAGTGTACGCGCGAAAGGAAAGAAATCGAGAGGCCTCTTACCACCAGTATGGATTTTCTGAAATGAAGTGCTCTACAGATGAAGAGTGTTGGCAAGTCACCATCAAACACCTTTGGGCACAACATATATATATATACTTTATAAACTGAATTAGGCAACAACAAGCATTGACCGGAGAATACTATAAGGAATATTATAAAGAGGAAAAGATATTTTTCTCGTTTATTTAAGCTAAAATAAGGCTGATAACTCATTATAAATATAAAAAGCTATAGGCGCAGGCTGACTATTTCAGCATTTGGAAATACTAGGCTAGCTAAAATAACTCAGGCATTATTACAAAATATATTCTCATTGTGAGCAGAAAGTATTATGCAGAAACTCCAAAAAACAGAAAGCAAATGTTATAATACAAATAACAAAATGTGTGAAAATTCAACAAATCTGGAAATGAGCAGGGTTTCAAACTGCAAGTCACTTGGAGTTTGTGACCCTGTCACAAAAGAGACAATATAAGAGTGTCACAAAAAAACAATTGCCCTTGGTGAAATTTTTCAAGGAACTATATTCATGAGAGAAGGATCTAAGACCTATGTGTGTACTTGTGTCAGGTATATTTTAAGCTTCCTCTGTATAAAAGTACTTGAAGCATCTAATTCCCATATATACCGAGAGGAAATAGCTCCATCTGCATAGCTACTTCGGTCCCAAAGGGTTCAACCTGTTGTCTCCTGCCCAGCCATGACAGCAAACGCCCAGCACGGGTCTCTAACGTGAGCAAGCCATGTGCAGCGACCAGGCTGTCCAGCTCGGCAGGGAGCAGCCACGTGAAATACCCAGCTTTTAACAAAGAAATTGACTGAACTCCTTTTGAGCGATGGTCTTCCTAAGATAAAGTGTTAAAAAGACCCTCTCTTCAACAGTTGGGCAAGCTGAAATTTTCATTGTTTCTGAGTGACAAAGACTCGACAGGTCACTAGCTCTCAAGCAGCTACGGTCGGGCTCTTTCCGAGGTATTGGCCATAATACATTCAGTGAAATGTATTTTATCTGGGCACAACTAAAAGATCATATTTAATTCAGTCGGAAGTCAAATAAGCATCAGCACAAAAATTATTATTGTGTCTTTATAACTATTACAGAAATTCTCATGAAGACCAGGTGTAATATTTTGTTGGGAAGCAAGAAGCTGAGGCGGCATCGGGCAGAAGCCCCGGGCCGTATTAGCTGCACTGTTTTCCCTCAGGACAAGTAGAAGAGTGTTAAAAATCTATTTTAATTTCTGCTTTGCTGGAATCAGTTTGTATCGTCTATGCATTTCAAATATAAAAGAAGGCCCTCATATTCAATGAATTCTGGCATTGTTTCAAGGGTATTTTAAACAGGCTGGAAAAATGCAGGCTGCAAAAATATCAGTTTTTCAGTAATATCTCAAAAAGTGGGCCACGAAATTGCCATAAAATTTCTGGATACCTCTCAACACAAACGACAGTAATATTGGCATGTGAGACTAACGCTCAGATATTGACGTTGACAAAATCATCTGGCCCATTTCACGAACAAGTACTCGGCTTGATTTGGATATGCGATTGATTCGATAACACCGTGGGCCAGTACCTGGAAGACGCTGAGCAAAAGCTCAAAGGCATCTTACTAAGAACCACTTTGTCTAAGGCCTGGAATAATAGGGATGGGGAGAAGAAGGCTAAATCGGACCAAGCTCGAGGTGCAGGGGAATAGGCTGCGAGAGGATGTGGCGCCCAGCAGCTGAGGAAGAATCAAGAAAGTTCAGAATATATGTGCTCGAGGGTGAGTCCGGGAGCCGCTGAAATGTCTATTTTGGAACCTTCTGTGGCAAAAAAGTGTAATGAAAAAGGATTTTAAAATAATATTTTCTAATGTCATTTTGTTCTATTAAAGAGTTGAGGAGACCTGTTCTATGGGTATTCATTATTGATATGACCTGAAGCGCAATGGTTTAAATCTCCTTGCAAAAGGCTCAGTGCACTTTTTTGTAATACAAAACTGTGAGTCTCTTTTAACTGCAGAGAGAACCACTCAAGGAAGGCACTGAATTTTTATTAAAAAAATAAGTTACTCTGACAGCACTTAAATATTAAACTCGTATATGACAAATCAAGAAAGAAATGAGGAATTCAGAAGAACCACAAATCTGAACATTGCTATTACAGGACTAGGACACACAATTTTGGTTGATTTTCGTCTTACAAGAATTGAATTATAAACTTATTTACCGCGAAGCCAATCGATGCCGCATATTCTGTATGCTATATATAACTTACTGAAAACTTAAGATCAAGAAAGCATTACTGGCAATCTTTGTAATTCCCCATGGCTAAAGCCTGTTACCACAGAAATCAAAGGTGACCCAAATACTTCTGAATCCCATTCAACTCCAAAATAACAGAGGTGCTTATCTAGGAAAAGGAAAAATATAGCACACTTTTGAGCAAATTAACACGAGCAAGTAGTCAGTCTGTGGAAAGCTTATTCTGTTGATATTTCCTAAATCAGCCCGGTCTTTGATAATAAATGGAGATATCATTTCATTTCCCCAGCATCTGTGAGAATAGTGATACTACTCTGAAAACTCAGGTGTTTATTAATTTGGTATTGTGTCATAATATTAAGATATCAAAAACACTATTAAAATAATTTCAGCATTATATACTTGCACAAATTTTTTATCCACGGAAAAACAAACAGAAGCTTTATTTCGAAAAGACACATGCTCTTGAACTCTAAGAATTTTAATTCTGAGAGTACATTAAACAAATGACAACTTCAATGTTAAAAAAAAAACTTTTTAATCAGCAAAAATAAAATTTGTCTTTTGATTCTTATTTATTTTTCATTTCAACTAGAGCCAGCCAAAAAAATTAGTTATGCGTAGATTTATTAATATGATTTCCAAATATAATAACAATAACCAAAGTTCTTATCAAATGACATTCAATAATTTAGATTTGGGCAAAAATATTTCCTGATTTACAAATTTGTTTTCAAAAAACTCTGCATTAGCTACTCAGAAGGAAATGCCTTGAAAATGGAAACTGTTTATCATAAGGCTTTTTGCAGCAGAAATGAAGAGCATTCAGAGGTTGAAACTCCATTTAAAAGTATTCCGAGTCAAGCCTTCTTATACGGCAGTAAAGAACTTGTTGTGTCAAGCCTTACTGAAGCACTTTACTGGGACGCACACGAAAAATTTTCTTGTCAACAAAGTGGGGTTCGGGGCGTGACAACGATAGAAAGAATCTTATCTGTTCTCGGCCGATGAAGAACATCAAGAGGCTTCCTTTCCCACTCAGCTCTGGACGAAGATTTTCTTTCTCGGAGATCTCCTTGCCAGTGGGCGGCCAGTGCTGCTTGTGGTGATGAGGGTTCAGCTTGATGTCATTGCATATGCCCTGGTCAGCTGAATTTAGCTTTGGTGCTAATGTGACCTTTCAGCTTTGTACTATTTCTTTAGATGACTTAGTGGTAACGAGTAACCAGGTGTTATTAGAGATTCTTTAACCCACAAAAATCGAATTCATAAATGAAATCGACTTTTCTTTAACTCATTTATTTTAGTTAAGCTGTTTTGTTAAAATGGAAACATTAATGCGAAAAGATATTGCTATATTATAATTAGATAAAAAAACAATATTTGGAGACCAGGTTTTTGCAGACTAGGCTTACCTCTTCATGACTTTGAAAACTATTATGAATGACACAGAAAATTGTTTTATAGCATTGAATATAAAAGTATTGATGCAATGATGCAGAAGTAACATAAAAAACTTCCTTGATGTGTGCCTCATATGACCCTGTGACACAAAAAAATGAAGCAGAACAAGAAAACAAAAAATCATTAAAAATCTGAACAAATATGTCTTAAAAATGTTTGGAAATAGCACTAGGCTGACCACAGTGGCTAACAGCGGTTTCGAAGGTATCCAATTCACAAAATCATTCATAAATTATCTTTAAACACATGACACGGAGGCCCTAACATGGGCAAAACTTACGCACGACATTTAATTTGTTGCCTTTGGATAAAAAGCAGTAATGGCCTCAATCAGACCAACGTGCTGGCGTTTCTGGCCCACGAGTTCTTCAAGAACACCCAATCAAAAATTCTTAGCTCTGTGTAATTCTGCTGTCTTTTATTTAAGAAGTGTTGGTGAGCTTTGTTTAACCACCGATTGCAACTCAGAAAGTAAAACTAAAGTGTTATCAAATGGATGCAACCAAAGACATGGAATCTGAAGCACGAATAAAAAGTATTTACGTTACAAAATTCTTTTAATGAGTTAAAAACTTTGATAACATTTCATATCTACCTTTAACGGACTGAATACTTCAGGCATAGTAATTTGTGAGGTGAAAAGGGCAAAATTTTCGAAAATATTATATAAAATGGCTTAATGCACAGTCAAGGCTTAACAGGGACAGTGTTTCCACCACTGTGACTCGAGGGTGTGTGCACTTGCTTATGAAAGAAGACATTTCGACCAAATTTGAGAGAATCTTTGGGATCTATGCTTCAGATGGAAACATTATTTATTAGACCGTCTTAATAAATCCGCTTAAACGTCCCATGCTGATGATGAGCTTTTCGTGAACAATGGCATCTCTCTCTGCTGCAAGAAAATACTTATCTACAGTAACTACAATAATTACAACTATTCTTCTGCAGGCTGTGACTTGTCGAGGTTGATCTATATTAGTCTTGTATGACATGTGTGGGTTGATATTTGGGCCCCAGATTTTCCCCCTGAATGCGTTAACTGTTATTTGATAATTTTTACTACTTTGATATTTTGAATAGTGCGGTTGTTTGCCAGGTCGAGGATGTACTTTTTTGTGAAAAAACAGAATCTGCAAGCAAAAAATTAAAAACCAGACACCAGAATTTAGGTCAGTAACACCCCACAGCAATGTGGCTCAAATTATCATTAAGAATATCACAGAAGCAACAATAGGCACCTCAATTGACACACAATATTATTATTACCTTTGTGCTGAATGAATCAATTCCACAAAGACGACCTATGATACAAGCATTTGTTAACTGTGTATAATATGGTTCTTTCATTTTGCGGTACACCCACAGTTTTAAATCTGGCTGGACCTGTATTTTAAACATGACCCGGCAATGCTCAAATCACCCAAGAGTATCTCCATTTGCATGTGCGCTCATTTTGTTGCAAAATAGGAAGTCTACATAAACATAAGCATTAATCAACGGCAATGTCAGCTTCTCTACTGGTCGAGCATTGTGCAAAAAATACGATTATCTTTCTTCATTTCTGATCATTTCAAATTCCAAATGTTCAAAGTTCTGATTATTTATAATAACAAATAAGCGACACCCTTATATTGGCTAGATAAGAGGCTCATTCCAGTGTAGTCAATTTTTGCCCTATTTTCAACATTTTTCTTTCAGTCCTCTCAATTTTGCCCACAGAACTATTTTATTGGTACAGCTCTTATGTGGAAGTGCATCTGCTGGTTTCGAGCAAATATCTCGTTTTGACCCTTTACCTTAATTCATCAAGCTCAAATAGGCTAGGCGTGGCTCTGACCAAATCAAAGATGCATTATATCTATTCAGGAAGATTCGGTAACTATAGCCAAGCAATAATTCTCTTAATACGGCTGTTCCACGAGGACGAAGGTTGAGCACAGCAATGGCGGACTGGAAGAACTCAGGTTCACTAATATCAGATAATCCCAAGAATTGAGGAAGAAGCCAGACAGTGTCAGAACCCTGTTGCGTAGTAAAATTTGATGAAATTGTCTTCAGAGTAAGCTAGTAAACCAGAGGAGGTCCCTGCACCAGCTTCAGTCATTGAAGCTGTATCACACATTCACATCACGTCAAGAGTAGTCAGATATTTTCAGGAAAATCTAAGTTTAAAGCGACCTGGTGTTTCACACCATTGAGTCAAATTGTGAGTACTGTTAAGCATAAAAGCGTTGACCCACAGGCATATTTTCCTTGTATTCCGTGCCGAGGTCATGCGCCCCATATATATATTATGCTGTAATCTTTCTGTGATCACGGAGGCCTGTAGTATTCTATGCTTCAAAACCTTTAATATACTACGAAGAAACTTTGTTTAAATATTTCCAATATGTAGAAGACGCTATCATTTCTACACGAGAAGAATTTTCAATTCATACACGTCTGGCATCAATAGTCTTTGATAACACATACTAATGTTTTGAGAAGTAAGAATATAAAATGATTCAATTGAGCTATGTCATTCTGTATAACTAGTAAAAGGCAAAATATCAATATTATTTTTAAATAAAAATATTTTGATTATTTTATGATTATATCTCTGCTGAAATTACACCCCGAGCTTTGTAATCTGAACTCAAAAAATAAGCCAAAGAACGTAATTTATACAAAAGAATTCCACTCTGCTATCAAAACAAATGTTTGTAAGCTGATCACTAATGGTACATCAGTAAAATAATTTGACTGGCAAGCCTTTTGTTTAGTTTATATATTATGTACAAACTGTCATATATACTCCCTTGCTAAATGAAGTATGTTTGAGTTGAAACATCAAAATTCCAATGTCGATTACACTGAAATTTTATTTTGAACCCAGTAAGAGTATATTTTAATAAAATATTATTATATTGTGTTATCAACTATGACTACACTTCTCAAACTTTACATTGGACCAGGTAATGCCAATGTAAATCTGTTAATAGGAGGCCAAGAGTTCATGTTTGAAGTTTTCATTAAGTGAAAGTTCTTTGCAAGTCCTTACACACAAAAATCACGGCTATTCACTTGCATTCTTGTTCCACCCCAGGTATCTAGTCCGATTATTATCTTTGTTAATTTGCTGACCTGACCAAGCTGATCTTTTATTTTGAACTTCAATATGGTCATAACAATAATACATGCTTTTGCTGCCAAAATGAAATATAATATTTAAGGCGCAAAAACAGTAGCTGTCCCAGGCATCTATGTCTATAGGTATTTACAAGCCTCCTTATTTTGGCATCTGGAAACCCTGCACCTTGTGTTTCATGACATGGTTTGGCCCAAGAATTGCTATTATGGTTTTTGCAAACCTGGCTGTTTACTATCATGAAGAAATTCATTCTTTAAAGGTCAAGGCCCCTACATCAGCTATACAGCAAAGGACACATATTGAAGATAAACGTTCCCCCATTGTCATCCGACTCGGAGACCAGCAGGCCAGGCACTGAAATAAGTACCATTTCTATGGCGAGGACTATTCAAGGTAAATTCCTTTCACAAAAGCTGAGGGTGCTATGGAAATGAAAGATTAAAATGACCCCAGATTTTCATCTTCCCAATAATCGGTTCATTCCTGGGTGACTTGAGAGGATTTTAGAAAGAGTTAGCAGTACATATTCAGTAAGGGCATAAGCTGACCATTTCTGCTTAAAATGTGGAGTCCCATAACCGACTGCAGTACTGATGCTGGCTAGAAATTTGCACAGTTGTGTCTAAAGACTCAATTTCAGCTCTTGACCAGGTAACTATATCATCATTTTGAGAATTAGCAAATCGTAAGAATTTACAAATTATTACCAATGTTTAAAGTAACTTTTAATTCGTATAACGAAAGTGGAATTTTCATCTTTCGTATTCTCCTCATAAGAAGTAAATGTTTTGAATAAATCCTGAATACTTAAAAAAACAGCTTTAAGTCAATTTATGTGTGAGCAGTTTTCAGTAATATTTGAGATGTGTAGTTGGGGCCAGTGTTTCATTGCAACCAGACCCAGCTTTATTTCATTTAATTTAACCTCAGGACCCATGATAAATTTATGCTTCCAGCTGTAGACTGAATGTATGAACTTTATGTTAGAGACATAGGTACTGGCAAAAGAATTCAGTGTTATTTCTAGACTAAGATAAAATTTTGTTTAGGGTGCATAAGGCTATGCTGCATGTGTACCTTTCAAGACAAGCTCTTTCTTACTGAGCTGAGTCCCCGGGCCTCAGCTAGCCAAGCTATCTGTGAAAAGAAAATTTGCTCAGATTGGTAGTCTTTGCAGTTAAAACAAGGTATTTTTAATAACTATGACACAGGAGTGTAAAATTTTTTGAGACATTCAACGCCAAAAAAGGTAAAAAAGCATCATATGATTCCCAGGTTGCGCTTGTCCCTCAACAAGTACAGCTCTTCCACAATAATGCCATGGTACAGCCGGCAAATACGCAAGTAATATTTAATGGTAATTCACCCTTAAAAAAGCTACGGTGTTTTGAACGGATGTGATATGACTTTCTGATTATCGGCGACTCAGCCACTAGCTGCCCACGGGTATGATCGTTTGACACATTATGCTCTCTTTGAACTCTTATCTTGGACCCTCCAACACGTAACCACTGATCACTCGGAAAATGTTGACAGGTTCTTTTTCAATAACAGTGCTATCTCTTTTAAATTGAAGGGTGAATATGATGCATTGTCTGAAAGGCTGAGCCTCCAACTGAGCCAACAAAAATACCGCTGTCATCACCCAGACAATGAGGAAATTGAAGAACCTCATTGAGGAAAAAAAATTCAAAGATCAAACAGTAACTGGGAGCCCATCTCTGGGGAACGTATTGACCCAGGTGAGTGAGCAAGGGAAGTATATTGGCCTGTTGCGCGCGAAGAGGCATTTGTCATCCACGGATGCGGTCATTAAGCTGATCTCACGCAAACGGATGATGCGGGATGTGTGAGATAATCAGAGAAACGCTGCGCTCAATTTGTGAAGGCAGATTATCTTCGGCACAAGAATTCAAAGTACAAGCCGCATCGAAAATCATTTTATTGGCGCATGTAAGCATTAAGAGCTGAAAACCTGATCAATGTGTTTCTTTGCGACCAACGTATTATATGAAGATTTCAGCAAGTATGCAGTATCTGACGCCGTCAGTCATGCTAAGCAGATACTGTGCCCCGTAGTACTGGTAACACACATTGGCTAAGGTCCACAACTGGCATTGTGTTTGATTGTGAACTCTGTTTCAGCGTGTTTTTGTTGTAATGGCTGTTTTTTGTTATTTTGAACTTGCTATAACGCCATTGTAAATAAATAAAAAAATAATAATAAAAAAACTTAGATAAATACTTTATAAATGCAATATGAATTAACAGACAAAGTTTGATAGGTGTATCCTCGCACCTCGTAGCCGAAATGTGTGTAACAACTGTCAAGCTATTCTCTCTGTTTTACGCAAATGGCTCAGCTCAAACGAGCATCATTGCTGCTGACAAATACCATTGTACATTTTTGCTGCTGTCTCGGACCTGTCTATTTGAGGAGCAAGCGTTTTTGAATCTGATCGCATCTTTGCCAGGTACTGTTCGTTTAAAAAGCACCAATATATTCGGCACCTCCAGCCTCACTACCACAGCAACTCATGTGTCAATCCAAAAATGCCGCAGAAAACAGCCGTCCAGCAAGAATGCACCCATCTACTGCCACAAACACTTCTTGGCTAACACGGATCTGCTTTGGCCCAGCCAGCGTGAATCTGGCTGAGCAGCCTTTGAATTCTGTGTCAAAAGACGGCATTCTTATGTTGAGCTGCTTTACATGAATGGTTCGTCTTTTCATTCGAGAAGACTCACGAAAATGCCGCTAAATCATTCCTGATGAGGTGCAACACTGACAGGTATGGAGTCTGGATTCCCTCGTCGACCACAAAATGAAATAAGGAGACAAAATCGACCACACTCAGATGGCTGCACTGCCTCTATTTGGAGGCGCTTCATTGGCTGCGATGATAAGCCCTCTGAAAGAAAGCACTCAATCAAACACGAGTCAGAAAACAATACATCACCAAATAGCAATCAAAATCACTCGGTGAAGGCAATCTCAAATTTCGATTCAGAAGAAGTAGCTTTAGGCTGCGAGCAGAAAATCGAGCTGGCTAAGTAAATCGAAGAGTCTCTGTGCTGGTTTTTTACAATCAAGCAGTGAGGCCACCAGGTTTGCAACCTCATCAAAGGACCAAATATATTTAAAGTAAGCACTTCTTATATCTGTCTGTGCCAGTCACAGCACCGGACACTATTTTTGTGTGCAGGACTGCCACTGCTGTGTGAAAAGAGTTTTTAAAAAAGCTCTCGGATGTAAAAAATCAAGTTGATGAAGATACATTTTTGTAAAGTATTTTACATGTTAATATCCAGGTATGTGCCATTGTGTGCATGAAATACCAGAGGCCCCGAGATGTATGATGTATTTTCCATGTATTTTTGTGCTGACCAAAAAGAATGTGATACCAAATGTGCTGAATTGATCTGGAAGTATTTTTTTGTTTTCATTTCCAGGGCTATCATTACCACAAGAACAGATTCGTGGCGACTGAAGACCAGGCTGTTGTGTCGTGGCTTCAAACGATCGAAGTTACGCCCTATTTTCAGTCGAATCGTTAAGGAGTATCATTTCGATCAGATGACTTTTAACACTACCTTTTCGGAGACAAGTGGTGAACCAAAATTTTTCATTTTGTACCAAACGGGCGATTATCGGTTTAAAAATGAGAGTGGCGTTTCTGGCCAATCAGGCCCGGCAACATTTCTCAGCCTATATAACGCTTCTTCAGAGGAAGGCTCTTGCCTCCCAGCTGCATGGAAACAGGCTCAAGGATTGAAATTCAGAGATTAGGCTTCATGTGATGCCCATAAAACATGTTGAAACAAAATATTCATAATGAAAAATTTTACGAGATACGAAAATTTGCCCTTGACCAATATCTGAAGAGAAAATGACCCGTAGCCCGTTGCAAATTTTCAAATGTGGGTGACCAATTATGGCGAAGATGCTTGCATTGACAATCACTTGAGAAATCATGATAAAGCTGAGGAAAAACCGACTATACGAATTAGAATTGGCACAAATATAATAAATAGACATGAAAATATATATCTCAAGCAATAGCCAGTATTCAGGACCTCTCTAAGAAAAAATCAAATAGATTGAAGAAGTATTTAAACAATTGTTATTAAAAATCACAATTAGTGTAGTGTGTTATTTAAATGATGCAATGCCTAAATGCCAATGTGAAATATCGAAGAAGAAGGCGGCCACTGAAGTCATGTTAGCGAACAAGCAAATTCAGTAATGCATTCCAGTTAACAATCAACTTCAATATCATGCATTTCATGAGGCCACGTTTTCAAGCAGTAAGAAAATATAGGAAAGCCCATATTTGAAACCAAGCTTAATAACCTCCGAATATTTATTTAGTAAGGTAAAAAAATTTGTATGGTCAAGCTCGTGCACATCTTCCAACTGAGGATTGGTTATAAATGTGTTTGAAATGTTTTTGTTTAACTGATTTGTGCAACATTATATTCTATTTCACGACGGTCAAATCTGAACCGGCGGATTTGTGTTCCGTGAAAACCCCAGACATGTTGCTGACGAGAATCTCTTTACTGGACATCTTTTCTGGCGATGGTTTTGAACTGATGGCAATTATTGCATCGAAAAAATTACATAATTTATTTTTAAATCTATTTCATAACAAAAATTTACAAGTATTAATTACACCTATTGAGAAAAAAAGCACTGTAGATGCAGTCTTGCTCAGATGGCGAGAAAGCAGTTTGGTCGCATCAAGGCGGCTGCCTAATTTTGTGCAAATCTATTTCCAGCATGGCACAAATTATATATTCCAGGCTCAAGTTATTATTTAATTACATTGCTGTTGTGAATCTTCATACAGCTGTAATCGCCATCAGTCTTCTCAGATGGCAGTTTGGCGCTGCCAATTACTAGCGTCAGGCAAATCCTATTTGCGACCTTCGTATTTCTAACAGAAAAATGGACTCATTTAGAAGTAACGCGATTCTTTGCAGGACTTATAGATACGGCACAATCGCCGTAGTCTTCCCCAACTGCTGATGGTTTGAGCTGTGCGTGCTTGACCATGGGCACGGCCAAATCTAATATATTTCACGTACAATTAAATCTATTTCAACGTAACCTTTCGAAAAAAAAATTGCAAATACTATTTATATTGTGGAGGAGAAATCTCCTTACAGACTATGATGAAGTGTCTTTGTGCTGAGGACTCAATGCAATGAAACTCGTAAGAAAAGTACATGTTGACACAGAGCTCTATTAATACAATATTTCATTTGGTCTTATTTCTATTTCTCATTGATAAGATGATAAAATACGATGGCTCAGCAACACTAGCTCTGTTAAGCATGTGTATTTAATCTGTTAAATCATTAATATCGACTTGAGAAAGATGTATCAAACTTAAATACTTGATCAAATTTAAAATCAAATAGAAAATTTCTGAAATCTGAAGCAGCTCTCACGTATTTGTGTCAAAAATGAGCATTTCTTTGAGGCCATGTTGCTCATCAGCTGATTGTTAGGTATTTTCATGTTTGAACTTACTGGGGCAGAGATTAAGCACCAAATGGCATGGTGTCAAGGCTGTTTATTTTATCTCGTGGCTGAAAGCTGAGGCTGGGGAGCTGGTTTCATCAAGCTGAGCACATAGCAAAAATGTCTCATTAATCATTATATTAAATAAGCAAAATTAAATAATTAACATTAAATTTTCAAGTCATTGAAGACCATTAAATTTTAAGGAATCAATCAAAATCCTTGACCTGTACTGTTGGCTGAAATATTTTAGGAGACTACCACATGGCTGAGATAAAAATAATTAAAAGAATAATTTTTCATGCTTATTTAAGAAGTGCTTCTTTTTGATTAAGCACATACACCAAACCAGCAGAGAAGACACCCAAACAGCACAGCCAACACATAGCCTGTGATTTGGCTCTGAAGACTATTTCCACAGAGAGGTGAATGCAGATATAGGCCCAATATTATTTAATATTCAACTTCAAATACTTCAATTTAATTTATTCCAAATACATTAATATGTATTAAATGGGGCCCATTAGCTCCGACTCGTATTACAAAATGAGCATTAATTCAAAAATTATTCAACCATGCCATGAGCAAAAGTAACTAGATATAATGGAAGCTAATACTACAGAGGATTTTCTCCAACTCTTTACACGTGCGCATGCAGTCACCAATTCTTCTGAAGCGACAGCAACAGAGAAGCGACAAAGTTCACTGATATTAATGTTTAAGCGCTACTGGATAGTTTATCATTACCTGGCGCCCCTCGACTTAACTCTGACAAGATCACTAACGGCGGAAATGCGATCGTCACTGATTCCTAAAACCGTGACTTTACATACTTTAAACCGAGGTGTGACCGACTGTTCTGCACTTGCCATCCGTGCTCGCCTGGCTAGGTGCGACTAACAACTTTTATCACAGTCTGAACAGAGCGGGATTGCTGTGTACCCCTTCCATTTGGGAGGCGTATCCGCTGGCCACCAGCACCATGAAAACCCAGGATCATTTCCACTATAGATTACAAAATTAAGACAGACTATATTTTTATCCATTTTCTTGAGAAGGCTTCAACTCTGATTGATCAGCTATGTAATGAAGAAAGCCTTTGCTGGCTCCTGGTGTAGTCCATTGTCAGTGTACTTGCTTTGCACTGAATATAGGGAGCTCAAACTTCAGCATTTCTCTTATTCAATTTCTTCATGACAGCAGAGGCAACGAGGCTGGCTGCACAAGCCTTGGGGACTGCTGCACCTTTTCCAGGCTGCAGTGGCTCTGTTCCAGTGCGCTGCCAACTTGCATTGTCACACATAACGGCTGATGGCAGTCATTTCAGGCTATGCCATGAGACCTTTCAGGATTGGTTTTGAGCGGTTGCATAAGCCAGACAATGCACCCAGTGATGCATGTTGGTGGCTGCAAACTGATGCCTTTAAATGGTATGTCTAAAATTGCCAAATGAAGAGTGTACACTTTCTTCTTCTCATCTGACAAGCCTGAGCACTGAACTCCTATGTTGTGAGTTTTACGCGATCATGGGTCATATGATAAGTGCTACTGTGTGCTGTTTATCCGAGCAACGAGAATCTGTTTACTGTCATTTGGAAATCAGCACTCTTAATTTTAAGCACCGACTCAGGTTATCAGCTTCGGTAGGGCATTTATAAAGCAATCTTTGACTGTGTCACCAAGCTGTTCAAGAAATTACACGCTATGTGCAACAATCTGTGGCATTATTTCATTGTGTTGCTGTGAAATTGACCAATGTTTTTACGACCTGCTCAAAGCTGTTGACGCTATCCATGGAATTTATTCGAAGGATTCTTGAAGCATTATCACTTGTTTTATTTTAAAAATCTGGTAAATTTCAAATACTACTCGGTTAAATAAGACACACGTAATTGTGCCAATTGACGCCAGGACCCCATTTCAGGCGTTTGAATGAGAAAGCTAACTGTGCTAAGACTGCAATATGTCCCTTTCACCACAAAAGCGCAAGATCCGATTATTCACTGGACAATGTTACTATGTTGAATATGGTTTAGATAATGTTTGTGTTCCAATGCATCAAAGCACTACCATATAAGTGTAACAGAAGGTATTTCAGTGATAACTTTCTGCTATTAATTCATTTAACAATTAATAAAAGTGTAAAAACTCGGTTATTTCACTTGTTAAGCTCAATTATTAATAATTAGCAAGTTTCGCTATTAGGCTGGCTCGGTTTTCACAAATTATCATTCCGAGAGTTCTGCAAAAATAGAATGATTTGACACAAATAAAAGAAGAATTTTAAATTCATATTTCAATTTTACCATCACAGTTTTCCACTGTTTTAATAACATGTTAAAAAAGTAACTATGACCTTTCCATGTACAGCGGCACTGAAGATCATTACGACATTTAACAACAAAAATTATTCGATCAACTGAAAAAGTACATTCCCTCGATGGTTCTTTGTTCTGAAAAGGACTCTATAAGAATACCGGATAATCTAATTGAAAATTTTGGAACTAAATAGCATTTGAATATTTGAATATTCTTATTATCTGTTGCAACGATGAAAAATGTTTCTTGTGAGAATCAAGCATCGATAGTTTCAAACTCACGAAAAGTTAAATAATATAAGCCTATATTTGAAGATAATTCATCTTTCTTTATATCTTTTCTTTTATTTTATGAAGAGGCCATTTCAGATTTGTGAAGGTGCGAAAATTCTACACTTTGAATAAATGAGATGACAAAATGACAGCTACTAAGGAGAATGCTTGACCAGAATGAGGAAAAATGAGATATTTGGGGATTCCCATATTGAAAAGTTTTTGATGATCTCCGGCAGACCAGTCTACAGCAGGCCTCAGTTATGTTATTTCTTGACCTGTTAATAATAGTGCCTTTCGCATTGACGGACATAACATTTTTGTGTAACAAGCTGCTTTCCAAAGAGACCACGAGCTTTAATTCTGTGCTTTTTCTCAAAAGAAATAGATGTCAAAAAATAATTGAAAATTGATTTTTCCACAGTAAATGCATCTTAGCTCGAGGTACCATTGGCTTTCAAAAGAAGTAAGCAGCTAGTTTTGTTTGCCAGAGGAGAAAGTTTCCACTCCATGTGCGTGAAGAAGAAATGCATTCTTTCCTTTATTTGGAGTTCTGCAAGATGTAATCTGCAAGACACACTTCTCTTTACTGCTGCATGTTGCATTCTTGACAGTTTTTCTTGTTGTGAAAACATGAAATCACCACGCAAAAAAGCTCATTTCAGCTCTTCGCTCCAGCCGAAAATGTGGCA